>SNQN01000515.1:53852-73561 GCA_008642245.1 Bassia scoparia
TCCACATATCATGAGCAATTTTGAAATAGAACACACTTCTGGCAATCACAGTACCCAAGGACTTCAGAATCCAACCCCTAACCATCTCATTGCATCTAGTCCATGCAGTGTAGAAAGCATCATCAGCATCAGGTTTGGGTAAAGACCCATCTACAAAACTCATTTTATTCTTGGTGGTGAGACCACTGATCATAGAAGACTTCCAGGTGTTAAAACCAGTACCCTCAAACTTGTCAGAAACAAAAGAATGAGCAATGGTATCTGAAGGATGTATGTAATAGACTGTGCTTGGATCAGCAGTGAGATCCAAGGTTCTGTTTGTATTTTCTTGTGGGGTTCTATGTTCAGTCATGGTTTAGAAGAAGAAAAAATATGGGTTTTGATGAAGGAAGAAGAGGAGACTGAAACAAGGAAAAAAACAAGGCAAAGGGAAAAACAAGGGCACAAGGGAAAAGCAAAGGAATATAGTAGCAAAAGAAGCAAGGATCACAAAACTCAGGAACAAATCATCAAACACCTTATGAACACTCCAATCTTTGCATGAAATGATCAAGAAGATCAAATAACAACTTCAGAAACACAACTAACTTGCAGCAGAAAGAACAATCAGAAAAGAACTTCAAACCCAGAAACAACAACTGTAAATCATACCAAAATAAGCAACAACTCTGATGATCATCAATGAGATATTTGATCGAAAACTCTAAGCTCTGATACCATGTTAAAGTTTGATGATCAACAGCAAATTGATAGCAGAACAAACAATAGTGAAGTATGAAAATGTTTGATGTATAACAGAATGTAAGAGAAAGGATGAATGTTATTGCAATGAAAGAGATTGTATGAGAGGAGTAATAACATTGAGAGAATTCATTGTATCATTGCAAAAACGTACATTATGAGATGAGTATTAAGCCCCTTAAATATACAAGGCAAGAGTTGATCAACTTGTAAAGTCGGTTAATCAACAAACTCATGAGCTGGCAAGTAGTTACAACAGAAAGCTTAATAACTAACTAACTGAAATAACTAACTTATAACAATCTAGCCTTGTAGTATACTTAACAACTTGAAAAAATTTCCATAGTCTTTTCATAGATAAAAAGTTGATTTGTTAAATTTAAATAAGTTTGTGTTATATATTGTGAAAGTTGAATTTTGTTAATGGATTCAGAGGATCTGAATTCGACCTTCTTCCAATACAGAGTCGGATTGTTTAAACGAATTTGAAGTCGGATTTTTTTATTTTTTCGATCTTGGAGCGAATTTTTTCCCTCGAATCGGGGCGAACTAGGGTTTATTTTGACTTGATTTGCCATCACTATATATGGGCTTATAGTGTTGAAAATGGTGAAAATGAAGAATAATTCAAGTCGTTAGAGTTTCTCTTCCGATTTCAGTAGAAATCAATACTCCCATCTACGTCCTTATGACTTATGAGTGGTTACTCTCTTAGCCACCAAAAAAAAGTGTTGAAAATGGACTTTTACTAGAATCAAAGTCCACCTTTCGTGTAAACTTCCTATATTACCCTTGCCCCCAACATATACCCACCACCACCAAGCCACCTTGCAACCATCGTCTTGACCCTACGTCACGCCTGCAACCACCCCACCACCCACCCCACGCCTACAACCACCTCACCTCAACCACCAGCCAACATCAAATTAAAGAAAAAATTCGCATTTTTTAAGGCCTTGGACGCTTGACCATGGCGACGCGGCCATGGTCCTGGCGCCTTAGCCTAGGCGTCAACACGGTGTTGACGCCTAGCTAGGCGCCGGGACCATGGCCGCGTCGCCATGGTCAAAGCGTCCAAGGCCTTATCAAAGTCCAAAAAAAAAAAAAAAATTAAACAGCCAACGCCTGGCCTAGGCGTCGGGCCATGGTGGTTGCGCCTGGCCCAGGCGTGGCTGCCAAGGGCCCGACGCCTAGGTCGGGCGTTGGTTGTTGTATTGATTCGGATGTTCGCGACCCCCGTACAACGTTATACGAAGTGAGAGTACGACATACAATAATTCAAGTCGCAGACTAACAATTAGGAGGTGAAGTAGTGAAGGGCGCTTCGGAAGTTCACATGAAATGTGGACTTTGATTCCAATAAAAGTGGACTTCTTTAGCAATCCAGAAGATCTAATAAAGGAGAAATGGATAGAGTGTGGGTCCAACGGGCAAGGTTGGTAAGACCACCTTAGGGATGGTCCTTTTTAAGGCCCGCGGATCTTTGACACCCAATACGCTACACCGCATTGCAATTCTTGCGCATACACGTGCCCCTTCGTTTCCCATTTTTATAATTTGTTTTTAGGTCATTTCCTCTTTTCATTAAAGTTTATACGAAGTACTTTATACCAAGTATCAAGTATCTTTCCTTTTGCTTTTTTTAAGTGGAAAGCTAAATTACGCCCGTAATATCCGTATTCCGCCCCGGTATTTTTGTGAATTATCCTTTTTACCCTCTCTTGTTTACCCCCTTCTTTGTTTTTGAATTGCAAATCTGTGAATGAGGCTTTTCCCCTTCCTCTACTGCTTTGTGCTGCCATGCTGCCTCCTGTCTCCTGAATGCAAACCACGGCCATCTCCTGCCTTGCTTCGCCGCCGCCGTCAGCCTCAACGCGCGCGGTTGACGTCAGCCTCAACGCCGCGCCGACGACGTCAGCCTCAACGCCGCGCCAGCCCCTCTCAACGCGAACTGCCAGCCTCAACGCCGTGCCTCAACACCGTGCCAGCCCCCTCTCCCACGCCCACGCGAACTGCCAGCCCTGGTCCACCTCAACGCCGCGCCAGCCCTCTCTCCCACGCCCACGCGAAGTGTCAGCCACGCCCACGAATTGCCATCCCCCTGCTGCCCCCTTTATTTCGACATACTCTTAATTGGGTAAGTGGGTATTAGTTCCATTCCTCTTAATTCAACACGCACAACTGCAATCAACTCACCCACCAGCAATCAATGCCTCCCAAATCTGTAAACGCCTCGATTTGGACCACCAACCTCCGGTCGACCGCCTAAAAAGCTGTCGTCCAAGGTATGTTTGAATGTTAATTTTTTTTTTTTTTATTTTGAAGTGGCCCTTTGGTCCGGCCTAGAGAACCGGACCACCGACGGTGGGTCCGGCCTGGAACAACGACCACCGACGTGGTCCGGTCTATAAGACCGGACCCACCGTCGGTGGTCCGTTGTTCCAGGCCGGACCCCGTCGGTGGTCGGTTCTCTAGGCAGGACCTCATTAATTTTTTTTTATTTTGCTATAATTATTTTATTATTATTATTGTTATTATTATATATTATTATTATTATTGTAATTATTATTCTTATTATTATTATATTATTATTATTATTATTATTATTATGATTGTTGTTATTATTATTTTATTATGATTATTATTATTATTATTGTTATTATTATATGATATTATTATTATATTATTTATTATTATTATTATTGTTGTTGTTGTTGTTGTTGTTGTTGTTATTTATTATTATTATATGAATAATTGTATTGTATAGTAGTTGTATGTTTAGTGATTGTGGATGATTGTATATTTGTTAAATTTGTTAAAATTGTTATTAATATTGTTCTTTGACATGTAGTTCTTGTTAGTGATTGCGTTAGCTTGAAATTGGTGTTGAAAATTTTGTGTAAATTAGTGTTTAAGCGTAGTTAGTAGTTGTAGTAATAAAAATTAAAGAATAATAAGTAACGTTAGTCATTATTTGCATATTATAGCCGCCGCCATTTAAGAGTTGAACATTGAGATTGCCGAAGATTGTTATGATTTGGCTGACTCTGGACCTCGTCATACTCGGACTAGAGGGGTTAGCGCTTCTGTCAGACGTGAGAGAGTGATAACTTAAGTGTGCTAAGACTGTCGTTGATGGGTTGAGGTTGATTTGGAGGGTGAGGTTGAGGATGATGATTTGTGGGACGATATGGGTGCTTATTCTTGTTCATTCGGAGTCCGAGCAAGAGGCAGGTTGTGTTGAGGCTGCCAAATCCTCAAAGGGTGATGCTCCCGAACCATGTAACGAATTAGATGTGTTTCTAAGTGGGAACGTGGGTAGTGAGCAGGTGGAGAGGACGAGGACGAGTTGATGCTTCAAATCATCGTCAGTGAATTGGATGAGGGGTAAGCGGTCGGTTTGTTGGTTCTAAGGCTAGTGTGTCGAAGGGGGTCAAGAAGTCTAGTAAGACTAAGAAGGATGATTCATGGGTAGTCAAGGGTCCTATGGGCGGGGGTCCACTGATGGTTCTCTCATTCTAGTTACGGAGGTCACGTTGCTGTAGATATTTGGGAAGGTGTGGAACGCAGGTGTTGAAATGTCAGAATCGGCACACACATGAGGACCTGACGAGTGGAGACTAGAGCGGATGAGTCGAGAGTTGAGGGAGGCTTTGAAACAATCTGGGCTAGAACACTTCCTCAGTCGCGTACGCTTCTATTGATGAACCCCTGATCTCTGCTTTTGTTGAGCGGTGGCAACCTGATACGAAGCCTTAACCTTGTCGACAAGCTCACGAAACCACTCCAAATCTTGTTCCGACTCATCAGCGAATGCATCCATGTCGACACTTTCTCCTATCACAAGTGTCATCCAAAAAGGATGTATACGTCCCTATAGATTGGGGACCGCCTCTCTCAGTGGCCCTTTTCATAGCACCACGCACATGGAAGCCGTGAGTCGTCACAAGACACAGCCGCATCGCACAAAAAAATTTCATCACTCAATTTTCGCATCCTATTCAACTCTGATTCCAAGATTTGAAGGCAAAAATGTGACACATGTCCCTCGAGATGTTGAAATGGAACTTTCGGTCCTTACTGCGCCGTCTGCAATCTTCTAACTGATACAGTATTGAAGAGTGCTGAATTTCCATAGCTCGATGTACGCTGCTAAATATGTATCCAACGCACCCTTAGGTGTCTCAATCCATTTCTTGATAACTGAATGTTGGCTCTCAACCCGGTATATTCGTTTGACCGAAATGTAGCACCTTGTTTGTCCAAGCGCGTACAAACTTCTCCTTATGTTGAAAACAGTGCTTTCAAGATATTGTTCAATACATGGCCACCTGACACAGTAATTGTCCTTCAAGTTCTGCACTGCACGATAGTACTCAGCCTCGGATCTTGCTTCTATAACTTCTTTCCACCTACCCTCTTTAAACCGCTCTCCGATGGTCTTGGTTGTCTTACTGGCCACATAAGCCTCCACGTCCTTGTTAATATGCCAAGTGCACAGTAGGTGATGGGAGTTAGGAAACGTTTCTGCAAAGAGAGCTAAAAGACCCGCCTCCGATCAGTCACCAAAGCCGTAGGATCAACATCTTCACCAATAAGTGTCCTTAGCTTGTCGAAACCCATCTGTACTCTCCTTGTCTTCCTTTCTCATGAAGACATATGCGATCAAGAAGGTGTGATTGTTGGTGTCACACCAACAATCTCAAACATAGGCATCTTGTAGCGGTTGGTCTTGTACGTCGAATCCATAAGAATGACATGAGGCCATGTACAAGGCAGTTCACAGCCAATGGGTGTGCCATAAATGCATGTCGTATCCTACGGGTCCTGGATCAATTAAAATCCAATGAACATACTTCTCTTCATTAGCCAAGTGAAGAAACTGTTGAATCAAATCTCTACCCTCAGCCATTTTCTTGCGCATCTTCATTCGCTCATTGTACACTTGTCTGATGGTTGGATACAAGTGTGGGAATTGTCTTTAAAACACTCATGATCACCTAGGTTGTCCTCGAGCCGTCGTTACTCTCGCACCATTTCTTGGAGTCTGGACTAAGATAGGCCAATTGACGATGTCCTTGAGGATAAACAATAAACGGATGGTTGTGCGTTCCGTGAACCCCAGCTTTAACGAATTATCCAACCATCACCTTGCTTCCTTACCATCCCCTTGATTCCAAAGGGACACTCACACCCTTTACTCTTCGTTTCTTTCGAGTAGCCTGACTCAAATCACGGTTTGCGCTACGGTTCGGCCCTGACGATTGCATCTGAAGTACACATAAGGACGACCATCACGTTGATTCTTCTTTGTGCTCTTCACTAAAATGAAACCAAGGGCCAACGCAGTTGCTTTCGCCCATTCGTACAACGCCTCCTCGTTCGCAAATAATGTTGAAGTTTCGAATCGACTGCTATAATCCACTCCATCACCTCCATAATCAACCTACCATAGTGAACGAAGTAATTTCAATCAAAACAATTACACGTAATTTACTTATTCTAATAAAAAAACATGTTACAACTGACAAACGACTAATTGCGTTGTTATTTATCAATTACGCATGATTTTACATGATTTTAACGAGCAAAAACAATTTATTAAACAAAATCAAAATATTAAAAAATACATTAAAAAGAACAATTTAGACCACACATTTACATTCACATTAAAAAGTACAAAAACAATATTAATCAAACACATTTACAACATTAAATTTTATTTAATAACTAAACATTTTTTATTACTTACTATTACTAATAATATTATTTAAAATCTAAAATGTAAGCCAAAAAAAAAAAAGAGGGAGGTTAAAAAGAACAATTAAAACCACACAATTACATTCAACATTAAAAAGTACAAAAACAATATTAATCAAATACATTTACAACATTAATTTTTTTATATAATTAAATAAACATTTTTTATTACTTACTATTACTAATAATATTATTTAAAATCTAAAATGTAAGCCAAAAAAAAAAATATGGAGGGAGGTCCGGCCTAAAAGGTAGGACCCACCGTCGGTGGGTCCTACCTTCTAGGCCGGACCCACCGTCGGTGGGTCCTACCTTCTAGGCCGGACCAAGATAAAAAAAACGCGAGGCTTACCGGAGTTGGCGACTGGGCTTCTTCGTCTTCCATTGACGAACGTCGTTCGGTCTTCCTAGGTGGTGGCGRWGGTGCTCGGTGGTGGCGGTGCAACTAGATGTTGRCTTTGTTCATGGTGGATGAGAACTTTGAAGTTGTTGGTGGTTGTGCTAGCTAGTAGTGGTTGTGCTAGATGATGACGGTGGTGCTAGGTGGTGGCGGTGGAGCTAGGAAGTGGAGTAGTTCATGGTAGATGACACAAGTTTGAGGATTGGAAATAAGTTGTTTGGAAAGGGAGAAGTGGAAAAAGGATAGTAAGGGTGAATAGGTAATTTTAATATGTATTGCGGGCGGAATACGGAGTATTGCGGACGTCGTTTAACAAAACCCTTTTTTAATGTCGAGTAACTACATCTAAATTTAAACGCTATGTAGTGGATAATAAATAAAGCCCAACTCTATGACATTTCAGTAATTACTACAATAAATAAGGACAGCAAGGACATTTACATATTAAATAAAACTAGATTAGCCCCGTGCGTTGCACGATTTATATAGTTTGTTTATTTAAAAAGAAAAATTAAAGGAAACATTACAATTTACAACCAAATAACGTACTCCGAAAGTTCCTTAGACAATATTCAAATTTCAAAATAAAACCGTTTAGTAAGGTGTTTGTTATTTTACAACTTATAACCGCTTAATGTTTAACAATAATCAAATCGTAGCAATATGAATAAATTCATATATCCATCGAAACCCGAATTCAAATCATTATATAATTCCAGATCAAATGCTTGATTTAAAAATAAATTTTGAATTACTCGAATTAAAACATAATGCTTAAAAATAAAAGTATCCAAAATTAGAGTTAAAATTTATATTTCTAAAGCATATTTATTAACTTATAATCATTATTAATATTTTTTTATTTTTTATTCAATCATTAAATAAGGGAAAATGAGAGGGAAATTTGGGAGGGAAAAATAGAAGGGTGGGGATTGCTTTAGTATAGATAATATATATAGATTACCATCACTCACTTGTACTATTTACCGTGAGAAGTATTGGTTACAAAATAAAGACAATATTTCAAAAATAGTTCAAGACTTCATATACACCGTATTTGAACTTAATTTATATCATGTTGGATTTGATAGAATTTGCATCGACTTGATTTATGCTTTTGATTATTTATTTCCATCAATTCCTTTTTTCGTTTTATTTTATTTTTATTTAGTTTAATATTTTTTATTTGGTAGTTGGGCGGGCTTATCCCAATTCCACGTTTGGAGTAGATTGCAATGTTTTTATTTTGTTCCAAAAAAATGTAACATTGTCAAAATGTATATGAGATAATTATGCATACTTTTCTTTCACAAAACTTCATTTAGTTTCACATACGAAATATTTTTTCTCTCATTAACTCTACTCTCACAATCTATAAAAAAAAGTACACTTGAAAGTTTCTCAATCTTACAAAATCAAAGAGATGAATGGAGTAACATTGATGACAGAAAGTCACAAGGTCCTCGTTGGTGTTAATTGAAATGAAAGGACACAGTAATTTACTCGCCTCAATAGCCCTCCTCGCAGATCATGTATTTTCTGGGAAAATTCCTAGTCAATCCAATGACATTTTGATAAATAAATAAAAAAAATAAAAAGATAAATAGCAATGTTGTAAATAAAATATTTCATTTATTTACTAAAATGCCATTGAATTTATTTTCTGCAATACTTAACCAATTTATTTGAAGAAATGGACTGCACGTGCTGATAGCCCTGATACACATTACACGGGCTATAGAGGCAAATTCTCCTTTCGACGAGGGGAAAAGGCCCTACTCCATAATGGATCCGTTTAAGGGGAAAATGGTTTGCAATTATTAATTCTTTTTTAATACCATAGGTTCGTTATATACGGAGTAATAGATACAAGTATAATTTATGTTGAACCAAGAGTTAATTGTACAATTATGCTAAAATTGTTGGACAATCTATTGAACTTTCCCATAGACCAGTTCCTTGCTTTTTTTTAATTGATCGAATGTTTTTATCTGTACTTATTAATCCGTATTTGTTAGACGTTATTTCTTGTGTACACCTATAATTAATAAACGAAAAGTAAAATGGGTATTAGGAATACTGGTGGTCGATGAATGTTAGAGACTTAGAGGATGGGAAAAAAATAACGGTAAAGAAGATGGAGAAAATAACATTTGTAATTAATTTCAATGGATTATATCAATAATACTCTATAAAAGTTTGTGGGGCTTTAGCTTAACTAGGGGTGATAGTGATACAACACTACTCGCGAGCTACTCGAGATCGATTCGGTCAAAGTTCGACTCGATTGAACTCGGCTTGATCTGAGTTCAAGATCGACTCGATGTGCTAACGAGTCGAGTTGAACAGTAATGAACTCGACTCGATAAGCTCGCCAGAAGCTCGAAAAGTCTAATATCATTTATTATTTATGGTAAAATTACTAAATTAATATGTCTCATACTTCACTGGTGCTACATATATGAAATAGCTCGCGAGCTACTCGAGATCGATCCGGTCAAAGCTCGACTCGATTGAACTCGGCTTGAGCTCAAGATCGACTCGAGGTGCTAATGAGTCTAGCTGAGCAGTAATGAACTCGACTCGATAAGCTTGCCAGAAGCTCGGAAAGGCTAATATCATTCATTATTTATGGTAAAATAACTAAATTAATATGTCTGATACTTTACTGGTGTTACATATATGAAATAGCTCGCGAGCTACTCGAGATCAACTCGGTCAAAAGCTCGACTCGTATTGGTCAAAACTCAATCAAAGCTTGACTCGTTTGAGTTCGACTCAACTTGCGATCGATGCGAAATCTTAATGAGTCGAGTCGAGCTTAGTGATACTCGAGCTCGGCTCGGCTCGTAATCACGCCTAAGCTTAWCCATAGTTAACCATAATTAACATTTTTTTCTAAAAATTATACTCTTAGGTCGTAAATAGTAAAAAAATACTTATAGGTCCTAAACGGTAAAAATTATAAAAGTTTAGATCCTTATTTTGATCTTTAACTCTAAAAAATACCCAAATTTTGTGTGCTCAAAACTCTAAAGAATTCCCAAATAAAAAATCACAGCAATCATCTAGACCAAACCGTCCACATAATTTTTAAATCTACGGAAAATATCTTTAAAAATACAATAAAACATACAGTATACTGACTCCAAACTCGGTATTTGTTTTTTTTAATTTAGACTGTATTATTATACAATATACTCGTATATATATATTTATTATATTGGCAAGTAACATACGTTTCAAAGTTTCAATTCGTAATTTGTATTTTTATGCAAGAAAGAAAAGAGTTTTAAAAAGCGTAAAATGGAAGATAACAGAGAAGAAGAGTAGTAATCCAACCAGACCGAACAGACAGACACTACGTCGTGAGCGCGAAGACTCTGTCATCTCTCTTTCTCTCTCTTTCTATTGAAATTTATTTTGGATTAACCGAACAACAACCAACACTCCGATCTATCGTATATTTCCTCTTTTTTATCTCCTTTCTTCTTCTCGCACCTGCTTCAGCTTTTCATATTAGGTATTTTTCTGATTCTTCTTCTTTTTTTCCCCCAATTTTCTGTTTTTTTTAATTAGTTTAATTTTGTAAGTTCGATTACTTTATTGCGTCTTGGTTTTTCATAATTGAAGGGGTCAGATTTGGATTATTGCGAATTTCGATGATCATCTGATTAGATGTTGTTTATATTCTGTAAATTAAATGTTCTAAATAGAATCACCCAGTGTTTAACTCTTAACTTTTTGATTTTGTAAAGCTATGGAATGAATTTTGTTTGGGAAATTCTGCTATATTTTTTGTTTGTTTTATTTGTTTAAATTAAATTGTTATGTGATGATTGTCAGCTTGTGATTATCCTCTGTGATGGAATTGTCTAATTTTCGAACATGCTTTCACTTTCTTTCAGCTTTTTTCCCCTGATAATCAGTAGAAATCAGTGCAACTTGGTTTTGGGACTTTATTAAGCATTCTCCTGATTGGTTCTTGCATTGAGACATGTCAGGGAATGCTGAGAGATGTGGCTGTCTGTTGGGGGGACTGTTGTTCTAGTCCATGACGCTAGGAACTTGCCTATACTAGTGTCGTCGTCGACCACCCTTGATGACATTGAACTCCCTCGTCGTTGTTCTGTGACTCGCCGTGCCAGTGAGATTGGAGGGATTGCTGGCAGTATAGTGTTGGCCTTCACACCATCCCGTAGTCCCTTTGCGAGGATGGTTGCTGGTCTTCATTAACTTGTTTAGTTTGGGTGCTCATAGTTTTCGGTCTTAGTCTTGGCGAGTGATTAGTTCTTTATCGTTGCCTCTTGTAGTCTTAGGTTTATAAATTGTAGACAATGGATTATAGGTCGGGTGTGCTGATGCAAAGGTATGAGGTGGGGAGACCCTTAGGCCAAGGTACCTTTGGTAAGGTTTATTATGCAAGAAGTATTCAAACCGGTCAGGGTGTGGCAATCAAAGTGATCGACAAAGAGAAGGTTTTAAGAGTAGGGCTCATGGATCAAATAAAGAGAGAAATTTCTGTCATGGGAATGGTTAGACACCCTTACATTGTGTACCTGTATGAAGTCATGGCGACCAAGACTAAGATTTACTTTGTAATGGAGCATGCCAAAGGTGGTGAGCTCTTTGACAAGCTTACCAAAGTAAGGCTGAAAGAGGAAGTTGCTCAGATGTACTTCAGACAATTGATTAGTGCTGTCGACTTCTGCCACAGTCGGGGAGTTTATCATCGTGATCTGAAACCTGAAAACTTGCTGTTGGATGAAAATGAGAATTTGAAGATTTCTGATTTTGGGTTGAGTGCTCTAGCTGACTCTAAACGACAAGATGGATTACTCCATACCACTTGTGGGACACCTGCGTATGTTGCTCCTGAAATAATCAGCAGGAAAGGATATAAGGGGGATAAAGCTGATATCTGGTCTTGTGGGGTGATTTTATATGTTCTCCTAGCAGGTTTTCTTCCATTTCATGATTCGAATTTGATGGAGATGTATAGAAAGATTGGTAAAGCAGAATATAAATGCCCTAGTTGGTTTCCAAAGGATGCAAAAAGGCTATTAGGAAAGATCTTGGATCCAAACCCTGATACTAGAATCACAATGGCTAAAATAAAGGAGAGCTCTTGGTTCCGAAAGGACTTGTCCTCTAAACCTGTCCAATCTGAATCGGAGAGCAGAAAAGCTGCTGAAGTGAATACCAATGGTGACCCAGGTCCATCTAGAAGTAGCGCCAATGAAGAACCCAGGCAAGATGTGATTAAACCTGCCGAGCTAAATGCATTCGATATCATATCCCTTTCATGTGGCTTTAATTTGTCTGGCTTATTCGAAGACTGTAGTCATAAGAAGGAAGCAAGTTTTACATCTAGGGAATCTGTGCAGACCATAATCTCTAGGCTTATAGAAACTGCAAAAAGCTTAAGGTTGAAAGTGAGAAGGATGGACAAAGGATTACTAAACTTTGAGGGCGCCGTCGAAGGAAGGAAAGGTGTATTGTCTATTGATGCAGAAATATTTGAGGTCACCCCTGCACTCCATTTGGTCGAGCTAAGAAAAGCCAATGGAGATACTCTAGAATACCAGAAGGTATTAAAAGAAGATATGAAGCCGGCCTTAAAAGATATTGTTTGGGCTTGGCAAGGGGAGCAGCACCAGCAGCAAGAATCCATACGGTTGCAGAATCAGCAGCCGTTGCAATCCGAGATATCAACGCAAAATCAACAGCAGTCTTTGCACTAGCAGTGATGGTGGGATTCCCTGAAACTTGTCTTTATCAACCTTGATCTTATTCTTCGACTTGATGATTGGTTGACTTACTGATTTGCTGACTCTATATCTTTATGCCTTTGCCACAAGGTAAGAGTTTGTGCTTTTGTGGCAAGTATTGGATATAAGATATCTGTGTATGTATGTATGTATGTATGTATGATACATCTTCAGTTGCATTTACTTCTGTATCAATCAAGCATTTAAGCAGAAGTTTTGTTGGTGCTGTCATGTTAACAAGTGTACCCTTTTTCGGGCTGTTACTTCCTGCTTAGTTTTAATAAGAGTGCTCTCTCTGCTATTTGAGCCTTATTTCAGTGGTTCCAGCATACTTTGCTGTTCTAATTTCACACAGACAATTACCTGAATGGTGGAAATGTGCGACTTTGATTCTTCCGACACAGGCTCCAAATAATGTTCTTTAAACTCCTTATTGATGTACTCGTAGTTAGTTAGTTTTTACGGAGTTGACAAACAAAGGTTATGTTCTTTTCAATTGTAGGAATAAGTTCCCAAATAAGTGCAGTCTTGTAAGCAAACTTTGTATAGAAACAAGATTTGGTTTTCTTTTTTTTTTTCTTTTTTTTTTTTTTCGGGCTGCTGCTGCGTCTTGTAACGCTGTCTTGTATACTGTATCATCTTTTGTTTCCAAACTTTACTCAAATGTAGAACCAAGTATGTTGTACTGTAAGTGATACAAAGTATGAGCCTTCACTTTGYGGTAAGGAGTGAAGGTGATGGTGGGGACTGGGGATGAAAGAGAGATTAATAAGGGAGAGAAGAAAGAGGAATCAAATAGAATRAAGAACACTTACAAATTACAATGCTATACATGCATACAGCCATATGGCCATTTTTTGCACTTGCTCAAAGGTGGTTCACTGGTCCCTTGAAGGCTTGAACCATTATGACCCTACTKAATGACATTGTAGTAGAAGATTGGGAGAGRTWATTGATGGAAATTATACTCTTCACATTTGACTAAATAACAAAAATTGTGCTATCACAGCCGACATGCATTGATAAATTGAGAGAGTGACTATCATTTTCCGAAATTGATATGAAGACTTGAGGAGGGCTTGATAGAAGAAGTGTCACAAAAGAACACGTTTATTTACAGGRAAATGATAAAGACACTCCTACAATTTATAGAGGTATTTTYATCGTGAGAACACAACTTTTTGAGCTCTAGCTACTCACTTGTTGGTGTGCCC
The DNA here is from genome assembly GCA_008642245.1 of Bassia scoparia. Taxonomy (NCBI): domain Eukaryota; kingdom Viridiplantae; phylum Streptophyta; class Magnoliopsida; order Caryophyllales; family Amaranthaceae; genus Bassia; species Bassia scoparia. The sequence continues at coordinate 67,739 of SNQN01000515.1, forward strand.
TTATATATTGAAGCARCGTTCTTATCTTTTCCTCTATTTATGAAAGATTAGTGCTATTTGTTAGGAAATAAATTATRGATGAAATTTATGTRTTTCTTGTGTATTAATCGATGTAATAAATGATGAAATAATACATTAACTTTTTTAACTACTTATATGCAACCATTGAAGGAGTTAGAGTTAGACTCAAAGGTACATACTTTTTGTTTAACTATACAACCATTAAAGGAGTTAGAGTTAGATTCAAAGGTACATACCCTTCGTACAACTCAATGGTAACGTACCCTTTGTATAACTCTAGCTTTGTTCTTATATGATTATTTTTTTTCCTTACAAAGGCTCTGTTCTGAGAGTGAGGGATAACTCAAGTCGTTAAAACTTCTTCCATTTTTAGGAAATTTTGAAATTGATTCTAATGTCAAGTCTTGTGACTTTCTTTACTAACAAAAACAAAAAGGTCTATTCTATTCAACTAATTTTAGAAAAAATTAATTTAAATAAGTTAAAATTAAAAAAAAAGTCAATTTGGCAAAATAAAATACGAAGTACATCCTTTTTTATATTTCGTATTTATATTATTGAGTACAAWTTTTAAATAGACAACACGAGAAGAAAAAAGGATTGTATTTTGTCAAAATAGCTAATGAAAGAAAAGAAGTATTGAATGKTACTTGTATAGATCCTATGAAGCACGAAAACTTCTAAGAATTACATTTTCCACGTTTCTAAAACTCGAAAATGCTCCGAAAACGTATCCGAAACTTAAAMTAAAAATCGAAATTGTTTCCTATATTGGAAACTCTAYGAAAGTAATTTGCTATATTAGAAACACTACGATCTCTACAAAAGTAACCTTTTCGAAACTCTATAACCTACACATTTTTAGTTTATTGAAAGCAAAAAAATTTTAAAGCTCATTCAACTAATGTATTTGTAGGTAGATTATTGACCTATAACCTTTAATTTCATTTTCTATATATAGTCATCTGCATTACTTTTATCTTTTAGTAATTTTATTTATTATTAAATCATTAATTGTCGGTTATTTTTTCTCCTTTAATTTCCCTTTTCCATTTAATGTGTCAATGTAGGGGGGATAAATTTTTTGTTAATAATTATTTGATGTTTTATTTCAATTTATCGCACAATTTAAATTATATGTGTATTTATATTATTATATGACATTTTAAATATATTTATTTGTTAGTAAGACAAGTTTAGTGTTTTTTCTTGTCTTTTGATCTTTTTAAATTTTTAAATTTTAATTTCTTTTATTCAACGTTTTCCCATTTCCAAAACTTCTTCTTTCCGAAAACTCAAAACATTTCCGTACTACATATTATAAAATTATTGGAGAAGTGATTTCCGCACCCCACAAACAAAATCCACATTCCATCTTTGTGACCACCAAGCGACCGCTTGACTATCGAAAAATGCAATGCGGAAATCAGTTGTGGAACTATATATGTTAATATGTATGACGTACAGTCTTACTAATACTCATCGAGTCATCGTATCACACTATCACCTTTCACATAAATTACAACTTTACAAGTATCCAAATCCAACCCTCATTGTCTCTAACCAATTCGAACACACTTCTGTTCATTACGAGTTTACGACCAGAAAAATTTCCAGATTTTTGRAAAAACATTAATTAGGGAAGAAAATTGACATGTTGAATTGACTGATTGATTGCGAGTGTTGAACAACTTCACGCCSTCCTTTTCACTCAAACATTCATACTTACTTCAAACCTAATATTTACCTAATCTCTTTCTTCCGTTCTCAATTTCTGCAATTCGTGGTTGTTGATTAAAGATTCAACGAATCAAATGTGTCCTCTTAGAATAATTTTGATTTTCCTCTCAGCTACTCTTGCTGGATTTYTGGTGCTAAAGAATTTCAAATCTGTTGAAGATGTTCAACTCAATCATGTTCCTGATTCTCCCAAACCTGAGAATCAATCTTCTTCGTTGTCGTACAAGGTACATTCGATTTCGCATTCATTTATCRTCTTCTAATTCAATTTATATTTTAATTTTTCATTGAATTTCGYTTTGTTGGAATGATTGAAGGATAAGGTAGTGTCGGTGATCGGTTCGGGTTTCTGGGGRTTCGTGGATATGGCAAGCGGGCGTTATCTTTGGAGGTATTTCGCTGCTGGTACAGCTAAGAGTTCTGATTGACTCTCATGCATATAATTGTAAGGTAGTACTTCTTGCTGTAATGTTGTTGTTGTTGATGATGATGATGTTTCTGTGAATTGGAAGAAGCTTCGTTATCTGTAAGTGTAATGAAGGCTAGGGATCATGATAATGATTGTTGGCTTTCTTTAAAGTTGATGTATTGCTGCAATTTTCTTGAGTTTACATGTATATAGACGTCCTTGTAACTGATATAAATTCAATTCATATTATGCTTCACAACTTCAATTCAATTCAGTAGTTGGAATTTGTTTTCGCCTATGTGTTTGCATTTCTTTGTCTATCTTTACAGGTTGTAGTTTATTTCAAACTTGAAATTCAAGGTTATGGTATGTCAATTATGCTGCAATTGTGACTTCTCTCAAGCACACATGGCGCAGAGTATTGTTGTTGTTATAGAAATCAAGTATAGGGTGTTAGTTTGCCCAATTGTGTTGGTACTTTAATTTAGCACTAGAGGTGTAATTTTTAGAGGATCAGGAGCGACACAGATCACAGGTTTTGCTGGTATGTTATGAAGGATTGTATACCCAAACTGAGAATGTGAGACTGAGAGTTGAGACCTAGTTTTGCTAGGTTGTCGATAATAAATCAAACATGGAGAACATTGTCGTTGGGCTTTAAAGAAAGTGACTTCTGCACTCCAAGAACCTATTGTTTACAAATTTTATTTATAATTTTTCAGCTTTAGTAGAAGAAGTTTGCGTAGAGTAACTTCATGGTTGTAAAGTAGGAGTTCAAAGCTCCAAAGTTTTGAACATCCCATTCTAATCTTGCACCCTCAGGGGCTCACCTGATTCCCATGTTTACTGCATCTACCTCTGTTTGAGGTTGTCTCATATTGTGAGCTGAGGTTGTATTGYAACTCCCATGTTGAGGTCGTGCTCCATTCTAGGTGGGTTGAGTTGTTGGTTTGTTGGTATGATTGTTTGAGGGTCTGGAAGTGATGTACAGGAGTTACCCTGATTTCTCTTATGCACATTCCAGAGTGTCCTTTTCTTGCGTGCTTGCTATTCATCAGTCAAAGTCATATCTTCTCATCTGCTTTACTTTTATCACTTATGTTGTTACTTGTTACTAGCTTCTAGCCCAACTGATCTTTGATGCATAGAGAATTAGGCTATGTTTGGATAACATAAAATGGAAGKAAAGGGAAGGAAGRGATGGGAAAGGGAGGGAGACAAACTCCCTTGTTTAGWTAATATGTTGGGGGAGGGAAGGGGAGGGAGGGATACGTTTTCCCTCTTCCTTTAATAAAGACAATCCCTTCAAAATTGGAGAGATTTGGAGGGAAAATGGAGCTTATTATTTCCTCCACTTCCTTCCCCTCCCTCCTATTTTCCCTTTCCCTTCTAATTTGTTATCTAAACATAGCATTAGAGACCTACTCCTAGAATAAGGCTACGTTTAGATAACAATGGATGAGAGAAAGTGAGGGGAGGGAGAAAGGAGGAAGGGAAAGGAAGGGAAGAGAAAGGAAGGGGGAAAGTGTGGTCCATTTTCCCTCCAAATCTCTCCAAATTTGGAGGGATTAAACTTATTAAAATGGACCCCTCCCTCTCCCTCCTTCAAATCTTTATCCAAACAAAGGAAATTATCCCCTTCCCTTTCTCTCCCTTTTCTTTCCTTCCATTTCTTGTTATCCAAACATAGGGTAACAGATGAATGGATACCCTCTTACTCCTAGAATAGATTCATTTACACTTTGGATAGCAAACAATGTAATAATGGAAAGGGAGGGAAAGAGCAAGAAGTGAAGGGAAGAGAAAGGAGGGGAAATGTAAGTTCCATTTTCCCTTAAAATCTCTCCAACTTTGGAGGGAGTGTGCTTATTAAAGGAGGAAATATGGATCCCTCCCTTCCGTTCCCAAGAAAATTTTCTCCCCTTTCCCCCCTTTTCTTCTTTTCGTTCCATCTTTCTCTATCCAAACAAAGTGTCAATGGTTCGAAAAAACTACTAGGGTACTGTCATTGACTCATCATATATCTGATCTAGGGACTCCATGCTTTAAAGATCGGTTTATCAGTATGCGAATCTCAGTCTCAGATGCTCATGATTTCATGTTTGCTTGCTCTTTGGCTCTCGGACTCTTTGTCGAGCCTCTGTAAGGGATGATAATCTTCCTCACACTGATCGAGCTCTCTCAATGCTTCCTTTGTTCCATCTGTATGTTGTCAGCCTGTCAGGTTGAGAACACAATAATCAAGAGTGGGGTGTTTAATTTTGGTCTCCACTGTTTGGGTTTTTTTTTTTTTTTATTTGCATTAAGTCCTATTTAACTATGAGTAATAAGCAACATGTACCATGGCATACGTTTTTTATGTCTCCCTAGCCAGCAGACTTGGCTAGTTGTCTGTAAACAAGCATGAACGAAGAACATCAACGAGTGTGAAAGGGTGCTGTTTTCCGAGTTTTATAGTAAGTRTTAAAGGTATATTGCYTTGCTTAGATCATTCCATTTGAATGTATCTCTCTGTCCAAATTTTTGGAGATTCATTTTGAAGGTCTAACATGAGCCTGTGAAACTTTCTACCGAGTACTTCCTCGTTTTTTTTTTATATATATTAAAAAAAAAACTGCAACAGATTAATTTTATACTATACCTTACAAAAATTTTATTTACCGTACACGCTTAACTGATCGGGAAGTATTTTTTACGAGAAGTATCTTAGAACAAGATGCATCTTTCTTTTTGCATATTGTTCCAAGCTACTGGGAGTAGTCTTATGATGAGTGACCTCGGTATTGGACCATAAGTCCAAGGCCCATTAGGTTATTCTAAGTTATTAGGGTTTTATCTCGGGTTAAATTATGTTTGCTTTATATATATTGATGTAATTGTATGGGAAACATATTACGAGCAATACAAGCAATAAAATGTAGATCTATTATCTCTCTTTGGTTCTTGACATGGTATCAGAGCCTTTCTAATCTAAACCCTAAAACATTAGTAAAAACCCTAAAATTTCTAATTTTCTCTCGGAATTACTCTAGTACTTAGTTTTAAAAAGCGTGAGGCGCTCCGAGGCGCTAAGGGTCCCTAGAGCCGAGGCGCTAGGCGCGAGGCGAAAGCGCTAGCTTTTAGGATATGAGGCGCTAATTTTTGCTAAATACTTTATAGATCAAAAGTAGAACATATATAGTACTCAAAATAATAAAATAGCAATATTATTGAATTAAAATAGATATAAAGAGACATTGTTAATGCTACGCTACCGCAAAAGACTAAAACATGTTAAAAATAAAAGAGAGAAGAAGAAAGTAAACATAAGAAACTTAGTTGATGACTTTGTAGGAGTGTAGAACACTAGAAATCACCATCATCATCATCATCATCATCATCACACTCCTCGTACTCATCCTCGACATAATCTCCATTGTTGTCATAATCCTCGAACTAATTTTATAACTGAAGTTAGTAAATTGTAAATTTGTAAGTTGTAACGTAATCACATTAGCAATAAAATCAATTAAAACAAGTCTAGACATTATAGCAGCATAATCATTGTAAATTTGTAACATAATCACAGTAGCATACAATTATACAATAGAAGTTAGTAAAATATAGTAGCATACAGTAGAAGTTAGTAATATACAATTATACAAACAATTTTA
>SNQN01000515.1:88942-106135 GCA_008642245.1 Bassia scoparia
ATTAGGGAATTGGAGAATAATGAGGTATGGCGTCCTTAGAACTAGAATCGCGCGCAAGGCTGAGCATATTGGATATTTCGGGGTTTTTTCCGGTTGCCGGGTGAAGAAAAGCTTTCACAATACTGAATTTGAATTAGCGGAAACTCTGGTAGACGCATGCTTTTGATTTAATCAACATCTGTAAACTGTAAATACTACTTCTGTATGTCTGTCTGAAGCATTGTACAGGTTGAATAAGTTTCAAATGAATCTCAGTGCCGTGTGGGTTTTGGTTTCCAGGATGAAGTGCAATTATGCGATTTTGTGGGAAACAATGTGCGCCAGTTTTGTCCCATGTTTTATGAATTACTATGGATCCCAATGTCAAACATTCAATGTTCACAGCAACAATGAGGTTATATCAGACCTGCAAAGAGGCTGCACTGGACCATCGATCGAACCAGAAAAAAACTGAGCCTTAAATCATCAAAACAAAAAGAACACGACAGCTGAAGCCTCAATTATTCCATGAAGCAGATTTGCCACCTTAAACTCGTTACAGATATGTTTATTGCATGAGTTGTAGTGACTCCTGTGATGAAGGTTGTGGCCCTCGCTGTTCAACATATGGCAAACACCTATTCCACTGCTTTGTTTTGATCATGTTTGTTGTCCTCAGATTTTTGAGGTGAAAATACTGCTTTTGATGTTAAAGTTGTTTAACCACTTAAAAGACTCAGAATCTAGACAAAACTTCAAAATAGTAAGTTCTTTAATACCACATCTTATTTTGTTAGTGTTCTCTGTCACAGGAATTCAAAGATATTTATGTTACATATTCAGCTGTTTATTAATCAGCCCTTTCAAGATAGAATAATGCAAGATTTTTTTGTTTTTCTTTTGGAAATGTTTCATAATGATTCGTCTTTTATCTGATTGATTTGGATGTTTCACCAACGTTAACTTGAGAATAAAATTAATAATTTTTTAGAGAGTAAATTCAGGCAATAAAGTAATCCAACACTTGACTACTTTGAGAACCTTGCTGTATGTGAAGCATTCATATTGCTGCTTATATCACATAGAATAAGCTTTTCTGAAGGAAAAGGAAAGCTTGTCTATTAAAATCATAAACTTGGTGGAAACCAGGTTGGGTAGTGCATGAACACTGCATGGTACGTAGCAATTGGACTACATTCATTCCGATACGAAACCTATCATTATAAAAGTATAGATTGGTATGAGATGCAAGGCGCAGTCAACAAAATATGGCTTTAAGTAAGATATGACAAGAATGGCAGATATTTGCATTGCAAAACACGGCGTGTGAATATTATTAATTTATTATATTATGTCGGGACGAGCTACTGAATTACAAAATTGGAATAGTAACTGCACTCGAAGTATAGAGACTAATAGTGCCTATCGTTTTTTATTCGTTATCAGCAATGACCGAGAAACATCATGAATGTCCAAACAGGAGCAGTTGTTATCAATAGGTAGTTTATTGCAGTGTCTGTCTTAACGTGACTGAAACTATCTATAATTCAGGGTTACATGGTGTTATTAGTGTAGCTTGATGGACTGGAGGCGAATTGCTGCGTCTCATATCGATTGCCACATTGTGTCTAGTCAAGTGGCTAGGTATCTTGAATCAGCCACCCTCAAGAGCTGCATGGATATAGCAGACTAGACTCAGATAGGTAGCTCAAATCTCGAGTAGCGGCTAATACTTAGCTTAGGTAAATTCTGCTTAGACATTAGTCTTCTGGGATGCTTAGTGGTATATCTTTTCTTTGCCAAGCATGAGGTGCGAACACAACGGAACACTGTGCTCAAGACCCTTTTCGGGCTTTAGTAGGATTTTTGGGAGATGTACAGTCTTGCATTGCTAATGAGAACGATGAGGAAGGAAGCTTCAATTACAGAAGACAGAGTCTAGTCTAAACCATAAGCCCATAAACACGTACAGTCTGAGCCCTACCCTCTAACACCAGATGCTGGATCTTGGAGTACTGCATATGGAAATTAGTAATCGCAAGGTGTTAACAAAGTAATGGGGTGACAGAAAAGAGCGACAAAATTTATAAGCGGTGTAATCAAGTGAGCTGAAATCATGACTGCACTTCTGTCTATCATTATCAGAATCAAATTCAGCATCAAGACCTTGAGCAGTTATGGCATATCATTTTTTCAGGTATATTGAATAATCGAAATATAAGGAAAGCGATAGGATCACAAATAAAACCTGCATATTTACATTCTGTAGTTGGATATTTGTCACATTTCCAATTCGAAACATGTAGCTTAGAGTTAACTAGTTAAACTTCAAAAGCACTCGTGAACAAGACAGGTCCACTCTATCTCTGACTCCGACTCACAATATATATCGCGGGATGAGACTAGGGAGCAAGGCAAGTTCAGCGTAATGCACCTCTAATATGTGGAGCGTACACCACGAGTCTAACTGGGTCCATAGCATCATTCATTGGGGCGGTCATGGGTCTCTGACCGAAGAAATGATAGTTGCAAATTAATGAAGTGCCGACAGCGAAGTAATTAAATGCATGTGTGAACGTCTGATTGGTCAGTAGTGGTGCATACGAATAACAAAATGCGATTGATGACTAATCTTGGGAGCTTGTACCGAACCGAACAAACTTATACCAGGACGGGAAAGGGTGTATGGTATTGATGGAATTCGCGTATAGTCGCGCGCAATGCGCAAATTAATAAACCGATAATTTTTGGTGCTCTACTTGAGGCCTTGTGCATTTCATCAGTAAATACGAAGTGACTCACATTCAATAGGGCCTGATGAACCCAACAGGATTAATGTAATGGAAAACGCAGCTGAGAGGTAATTAATGTTAATAAAAGATACACGCTTCCACTACAAACAAGAGCACCAGAAGTCACTCAGCCGACCAGATAGGTTGATGCCCTATTATTTAAGGCTTTGTTCAAGCAAGATGCGCACAGTGGGAGTTATTATAGCGCTCAATCAATATTATGTCACAGCATAGAGATTTTGTGTGCTCAGACAGAGCAAGATATATGTTATAGATGAGCGATTCATAGAGGTTTAAGATAAGCAGGGAAGCAGATACAAAAAGTATAAATTACTAATAAGAGTATTAAAATGTATGAAAACGATAAAGCTTCCTTCAATTATTTTCGTCATTCTTTGCTTGAACATGTCATGTGTTAGACTATTCTGTCTACGGACAGTAGAATTTCTAGACCGAATCCAAGTACTGACATATGAAATTCTACAGTAAGTAAAGAGGAAACAGACAACTCTGATTGGGACGGAGTATAAAATAGATATTGTCCTGAGGTGCTGGATATGTAAAATAAACAAATTGAATATAGAGTAGATTACTGAAGACTTGAAGCTAAAACACCAATACTAGATAGTAAAGGCGATGGTAATCGCTGACCTTGCAGAGTAGTAGATGAGTAATTGATCGAGAGATAATAAAGGTATATGGAGATCCGCATAGGGCTCAAGCAACTTCCCAAAGACTCTACAGGTTGGAATAAAAGACGGTGATCTGTCAGGTCAATGGAAATCAGCGGGAAAAACCACTGGCCGCAAAGACATCTTTTCTTCTTGCGCTGAGTGATGTCTAAAAGTCCGGTGGAACGGAGTACCAGAAGTTCATAACTTCAATTCCTCAGTAGAAAATAGGTCCCATAAGGATTGACAGATCTCAAAGTAACGTACCCTTTGTTGACAGTGGTACCGTTCTGCTCAGCGAAATCATTCAATTACTATATCAAGATGATTTCATCTTTATGGCATAACATCTTTCGATTTACTGCAAAACATCACTTGTGATTGCCTCTCTTAAGGATCAGCTTGGTTTGAGTGGTTGACTTGGTTGTATACTGCTCTTGATTTATACATTTTATTGACAGCATCTTCCAGTAATCGAAGATGTTGCCAATAAAGATGAAATATCATGTATAGTAATTGATGATATCGCTGAAGAACAGTACCAGTCAAAAAGGGTACGTTCACCTTTTAGATCTGTCAATCCTTATGGGACATTTTCTACTGAGGGAATTGAAGTTATAGAACTTTGTACTCCGTCACCGGACTTTAGAATCACTGCAGGCAGCAAGAAGAAAAGACTTGGCAGTGGTTTTCCTGATTTCATTGACCTGACCAGATCACCGTCTTTTATCCAACTGTAGAGTTTTGGGAAGTTGCCATTGTATACCTATTATCTTCTGATAATTTCTCATCTCCGAAGGTCAGCATTCCTCGCTCTACATCTAGATGGTGTTTGTAGCTTCAAGTTTTATTATCTATTTAATTTGTTTTATTTAGATATCCACAGGAACATATATTTATACTCCGTCAATAGAGTTGTTGTTTTCCTCTTTACTTACTGTAGATTTTTATAGTATGTGATCGGGTTAGAATAATTTTTATGTGTGAAAGAATAAGTGTTRACACTTGACAGTGTACAAGAAAGAATGAGAAAATAATGAAGGAAGCTATTAATGTATTCATATTTTAATACTCTTATTAAGTAATTATACTTTGTATGTGCTTCCTGCTTATTAACCTATGAATATGCTTATACAATTACTTGCTCTTGAATAAATTTATGGCTGTGAAAATTATTGATGATTTATAAACTCCATGCATTGTGCTTTAAGTTAAATAGGCAAATTGGTGGGTGCTTCTGGTTTTGTTTGTATGGAAGCTGTTTATCTGTTATAATATACTCTCCTGGCTTTCCGTATTCTGTGGTTTAGCCTTGAATGGATGATTTCTGAGAATGGCAAGGCTCCAAGTAGAGCACAGAAGTATCGGTTATTTTTGCATGCCGACTATAGGAGATTATCATTGACCCATCCCTTCCGTCGCAAGTTTTTTGTTCGGTAGTCCAAGATTAGCTCATCATTTGTGTTCATGACCATGACCAATCAACTTCACACATGCATTATACTTCGTGGCTCATTTAATTTGCAACTTATCATTGGTCGGGACCATGACCATGAATGATGTATGGGAGTAGACTGGGTAGTCCACAAATTAGGGGGATGTTAGAAATATCACGTTGATTGGATAAAGGGGTCAATTACATGGCTGACTTACATTAAATTAACATAGACTACCATTGAATTATCATAGACAACCTTTAAACTAACATAGACGGTCTTTAAATTAACATAGATGCTCAATTAATCCGCGACATTTTCAATAGAAATTGGCCCACCTCAATTTCTTTTTTCACTTTTTTCCTACAACTTTATTTAATGAGACCCCACTTTTATACTACGTTAATGGGTGATTGACCCTTATTATCCCACACATGTGATTGCTCTATACTTCCTCCACAAATTAGAGGTGCATTACGCGATTGCTTTGTCCAGTTCATCCGAATAATATTGAGGGAGTCAGATAGGTGGAACTGCCTTTGTTCAGATGTCTCTGAAGTTTACCATTAACCGCTAAGCTACTGTTTTGAAATTGGAAAGGTGACAGAATCCAACTACAGAATGTAAATGATGCATGTTTTGATTTGAGATCCTATCCCTTTCTGCTTTACCTTTTCATTAATTTCATATACCTGAAAAATGGATTATGAGCACAACTGCTCATGGTCTGATGCTGGATTTGATTCTGATAATGATAGACAGAGTGCAGTCATGAATTCAGCTCACTTGATATACAGCTTCAATTTTTGTCGCCTCTTTTCTGTCCACCCCATCATTTGGGTTTAAACCTGCGATTCATAATTTCATATGCAGTAGTCAAGTCCAAGCATCTGGTTTGAAGGGTAGGGCTCAGACTGTAGTGTTATGGGCTTATGGTTTAGACTGCACTCTGTTATTCTGTTAGTTGAGCTTTCCTTCCTTGTCTCAATTAGGCTTGCAAGACTGTACATCTCCCAAAATCCTACTAAAGCCCCGAAAAGGTCTTGAGCACAGTGTTCCGTGTTCGCACCTCATGCTTGGCAAAGAAAAAAAAGAAATCTTGCACCCTCAGGGCTCACTGATTCCTCATGTACTGCATCTACCTCTGTTTGAGGTTGTCTAACTTGTGACTGAGGTTATTGCTAACTCCCATGTGAGGCGGCTCACCATTCTAGGTGGTTGAGTTGTTGGTTTATTGGTAGATTGTTTGAGGGTCTGGAAGTGATACAGAGTTACTACCTGATTTCCTTAGCACATCTCAGAGTGTCCTTTTCTTGCGTGGCTTGCTTCATTGTCAATCATATCTCTAAATCTGATTTACTTTTATCACTTATGTTGTTACTTGTTACAGCTCCTAGCCAACTGATACTTTGAGATGCATTAGAAAGCATACTGTGACTAACTAAATGAAGTAAAGGGAGGAAGGAGGAAAGGGACGGAGACAAACTCCTCTTGTTTAGATAATATGTTCCGGGGAGGGAAGGGAGGGAGGTATTATATCAGACTAACGTTTTTCCCTCTCCTTAAAAAAGAAATCCCTTCAAATGGAGAGATTTGGAATGGAAAATGGAGCTTATTATTTCCTCCACTTCCTCCCTCCTCCTATTCTTCCCTTCCCTTCTAAATGTTGTTATTCACATATAAGCATAGAGAACGAACTACCCTAGAATAACGAGCTAGCGTTTAGATAACAATGGATGAGAGAAAGTGAAAGGGGAGGGAGAAAGGAGGAAGGGAAGGGGGATACAGTTGTGGTCCTCTTCCCTCCAAAACCTCCTCAATTTGAAGGGATTAAACTTATTAAAGAGTGGAGGGAAATGGAACCCCATCCTCTCCCTCTTCAAAATCTTATCACTAAACAAAGGAATTGTCCTTACTTATTCTCTCCCTTTCCTTTCCTCCATTTCTTGTATCAAAACATAGGTAACAATGAATGGATACCCTCTTACTCCTAGAATAGATTCATTTACCACTTGGATAGCAAACAATGTAATAATGGAAAAGGAGGAAAGAGCAAGAAGTGAAGGGAAAGAAAGGAGGGGAAATGTTAAGTTCCATTTTCTCTAAAATTCTCCCAACTGATGGAGGGAGTGGCCATCTATTAAAGGAGAAAGATGATCCATCCCCTCCATTCCAAGAAAACTTTTCCCCTTTTCCCCCCTTTTCTATCTTTCGTTCCATATCTTTCTATATTCCAAACAAAGTGTACATGGCTCTCGAAAAAAACTACTAGGGTACTGTCAATACTCATCGAGTATCTGATCCTAGGCCCAATGCTTTAAAGATCGTTATCAGTATGAAGTCTCAGTGTCAGATCGCTGCATATGATTTCATGTTTGCATTGTCTCTTGGCTCTCGACGTCTTGTCGAGCCTCTGTAAGGGATATCAAACTTCTCACACTGAATCGATGCTCTCTCCACTGCTTTTCTTTGTTCCAATCTGTATGTTGTCAGCCTGTCAGGTTGAGAACACATATAATCAAGAGTGGGTTGTTAATTTTGGTCTCCACTGTTTTTTTTTTTTTATGTATTTTTTTCTTTTTTCATTAAGTCTATTTAAACATGAGTAATAACAACTATGTGCCATGCATACGTTTTTTATGTCTCCCTACCAGCAGACTTGGCTAGTTGCTGTAAACAAGCATAACGATAGAACATCAACGAGTGCTGAAAGGGCTGTTTTCAAGAGTTTTATAGTAACGTGGTAAAGCGTATATTGCTTGGGCTTAGATCATTCCATGAATGTATGCTCTCTTGTCCAATTTTTTGGAGATTCATTTGAAAGTCTAACATGAGCCTGTGAAACTGCTACGAGTACTTCCTCTTTTTTTAATATATATTAAAAAAAAAAAATGCAACAATTAATTTTATACTATAACTTACAAATTTATTACTCACTTGTACACGCTTAACTGATCGGGAAGTATCTTTTACGCGAGAAGTATCTTAGAACAAGAATGCACTCTTTTTCTTTTTTTTGCATCTGTTTCCAAGTTACTGGGAGCAAGTCTTATGATCGGTTGACCTCGGTATTTAGACCATAGATAACCAACGGTTCAGTTAGTTATTCTAAGTTATTCGAGTTTTTAATCTCGGTTTAGATATGTTTTTACTATATATTGAATGAATTTATGTGAAACATATGACACATATAAGCAATAAAATGTAACTATTCCTTTATTATCTCATCTTGGTTCTTGATCAAAGGTATCAGAGCCTTTCTAAATAACCCCTAACCATTTAGTAAACCCATTTTCTAATTTCCTCTCGAATTACCTCTAAGTATTTGAATTATTCTACAAAAATCCTCAAAGCTTTTCCACAATTTATACTAGACATGGGCATGTGTCGGAATGATAGCGTTGAGTAGCGTTTGCAGGTATAGTAGCGGATACTAAAGCTAGTAATACCGGATAGTCAAATGAAACATAAAGTTCAAATATGATGTTCGCAGAAGTAGGCGGATTATTTATAATGAGGAAGAACGAATGTAATTACCAAGTAGCTTTTTACCTAGCTTATAAATAAAAGGCTAAAACGCTACCCTATTAGCGGTTTGAAAAAAGGTAGAGTTTTACGCTAAAGCTATCCTCAACTACGCTAACCTTCGTTGCCGAACAGTAATAAATTAAACCAAATAAGCTTTTAACTCTAGGTCAGAACGTCTAGAATACTACCTAAAAAAGCTACGCCCGAACACGCCCAGTATCTGATCTGTGGAGTCATTAATAATGTCATGAGACACCTGTGGCAACAACCTGTTATGGGGTCTGGGTGTTACATTTGTGGCCTGTTTTTCGTATTTGTAATTTGGTATTATCATGTTGATGTCGATAGAAATATCTTCGACTAAATAGAAAATAGAATAATTCGTCTGCCATTTATTATGATCATGAAGTAGATTAAGATTTTAGGATTTAGAATTTAGGCTCATACTATGGTTATGATAATGTTCCCTTAAGCTCACATTATTTCATTAATCTGTAAAGTGTAGCATATCACATCCTACAAACAATGATGGCCAATACAAACATCAACCCGTATTAATTATTAAAATTAAAACAAAAATCATAAAGTGCCCATGCACCAACCTCGTTAATTTTTTTTTCCAAATGGTCAAATTGTAATTGTTTCTATTGATAAATAAAAATATTTAACACAATAAAATCATAAAATAACTATATTCGGGGTACTAAAAGACAAAACCCCATTGAGTGATACATGTCACGTTCGGTTAAATTTTCCTCCACTTTTTTTTAGCCACTAAATATAGTAAACGAAAAAAGATAAATATTTCTAATACTTCGTAATAAAGAAATACATCAACAAATATTTTACATTGGTATCTTCTTGTTGAAAAATAGTTAAGTATCGGTAAAAAACAATCTATGACATCATTCTAAGATGTCTTTTCATTTACGAACATTATACAATAGTAAGTATATTACATTCATGTTTTTCTTTATTTTAATGTTTTAAATTTTTGGTAAAGTTGCACGGATTTGTATCTTATAATCTCATATTTTTTCTAATACTCCAGTCTGTTCCAATTAAATTCCCTCACTTTTACCTTTACACATCTACCGAACGCAACTATTTATATGAAATATCTTTTATTGTCCATGTAGTAAAATTAAAACAATTGGATTTTTAATAAGCATACTTGTTAATAAATTCTAACAAGACCTCATGTTGATATTTCGGCTTATCCATTCTTATATATGGAGAGAATTTAAGAAGATTCTCCACAAACGTAATTGAATACGTAACTATTTCCCTATGACATGAATTAGGGAACGGATGTACGTCATATATTGACTTAATGATCGATTTTCGATTCGCATAATTATTTTCCCTCGTTTTTTCTGGAGTGCAAAAACGGCCGGTACGTTCACCGATTGATTTTCCGATTGATGAAATTATTTTTTACCGCGATCGAATCCGACCGTCGTCACCCGATCGAAAATCGTCGGTAAACCCTTTTCTATCAGACCGTTTTCGTATCGTAAAGACGATCGGTCGCGAAATCGATTTTCTTGTTGGGTATAAGTTTTGTATAAAATCTTTTCTAAATATAAAAAATGAGATATAAATCCATGTAAATATTGAATAGAAACATTTATTCTTTCAATTAAATTTAGAAAATCTATAATATAAATATACCAGAGTGTAGTATTTCCTTTTGTAAAATTAAGTAAACACCAAATTCAACTTTTGTATGCATTTGTAAAATTCACTTATATGTATCGATTTCTGAAAGTTAATGTTATAACATTGTTTTCTATTATTTTTCACATAAAATAACAAAAGTTATCCACATATATAATTTTTTATCATATTCTACATAAAACTCTGTTGAATTAAATGTAGTAATACTATACCCCATAATTGCAGCGGGTCCTATTGACTTTATCCCTTATTCAATACAAATTTTCTTGACAAATATTTATTGTAATTGTAATTTTCGACCCTTTTTATTTTATGAATAATTAGTTAAATGGTGCATCGTGACGACCCAAACTAGTATTAAATTATACAATAACATAGTGATCTAACATTTACTTGATGCTTTGCTCATCGTGTGAACTATGGTGTTGTATTCAACTATCAACAGGTTAGTCTTGTACTGATGGATGCTTCAATGTGATTAAAATATTAACTGAAATAGATACAGGACTCTGGGTGCTGCTTGTGATTGTTATTAGTTGTTTGTAACTCCTGGTTCTGTGTTGCTTTCTTTTTAATTATTTGGGTTGAAACTTTGTTGTTGAAACTCTATTCTAGCTGATGATTATTCCCTCAAGACTAAGTATATGCATCTTCCTTTTAAGTTTTTTTAAAAATAAATGTTCCAAGACGACACTACGATTATCGGAAGTAACAAGTACATATATTATATGATCCTGTGGATGAAGGGGTTGGGAACATTGTCTGAATCACATTTGCTTTCTTGTGGCAGATAAATCAATTCTCACACTCCTCCTCCATATGCTAAATGTATCCCAACCTTGTATCATTACAACCAAAAATAAGAAGAATAAAAAAAATCTCATTATATCTAGTATTGGTTCCGCATATCACCGCCAACTAGGATATGGTTGTGCAATTTGTAAACTCATTATTATCAACCAGCTCAGCAATTTGAGTCCAGCCTGTTCGAAAGCAACTTTGAATACCTAGACTTGACATGTAGTCCTAAACAATATGAAACAATATATCGCATATACATGTTATAGTGTACCTTTAGAACTATGTCATTACTATTAGTATGAGAATACACCGGTCCATATATGAACAATCTTTAAAAACATGAAAATACACAACAACTATGTATGAATCAACTGAAGAAAGTCTTATTTCTTTGTTTCTTGTTTAAGGTGCAATCATTTGGATTTTGTGGATTTTTAAGAACAAATGAGAGAGGGAAGACACAACGAGTAAATAAAAAAAATTAGCAGTCATTCTGATTGGAGGAGAGATGGAGAAATGTATTATTATTTTTTTTTTAAAATGATGCAGACTGAATTTGAAATTTACTAAGGATAGTTCGTAAGAATCAAAATGGGACTCAAATTTGCACCAAAAAACCAATCCGGTGTGGACCGACCTACATTGGCCTAGTTCTACAGGAGAAAACCGATCACAAATTTAAAAAAGGTAACCGTTAAAATTAAAAAAGAATCCAATTTAAGAAAATTAACGTAATAATTAATGATGCGAATTCTGAAAAATGACATCGCAACGGGTCAACAAATAAAAGATTCTCCGCAGAAGAAAATACTGAAGTGGAGAAGAGAGAGGAGAGAGAGGAGAAGGATGAGGAAAAGAAAGCACGAAGACTGCAAAAGTGGAAAAGAAAGCTGCCTCAACAGTTTGTCTATCAATCTATAGTAAAAAAAGAAGGAGCTTGCTCAACAGTTTGCCTCTCCAACTGTCATGAATCAGAGAGGTTGATCCTCAATTTCTCGTAGTCTGGAATCAGATAGGTGGCTGATCCTTATAAGTCTTTCTTCGTAAGTCTAAATCTCAATACCGTCATCTTTCCAATATTCAATTAGACAGGAGAATCAAAAGGTGGTGAACAAATAATGCTCAAAGATTTTATGGGTGTATCTCTTGACTTCCTCAAGTCCTACGCGTCAAAAAGGCCATTCTTAACATTGGGTAATTGTGGCTTCTTTTTTTTTTTTCAATAGTTTTCTGCTTACTAATTATCCACCTTTTTTTTTGTCCGATTTATATGATTATACAATTATTCCAATTGAAAAACAACAGGTACAGTGAACCGCAAAACGACAATGACACATAAGGCGGATAATTAGTAGGGCAGCATCCCAGACGAAGCAGAAGAAGTCTTGTGGAATGGTTTCTTTCGCATTCACGGTTTCCCTCTCAATTCTATTGCTCCTTAAGGTTTCTTCTTCTTTTTCCCCCTTTATAATTATCATATATATGCTTCATGATCTGTGGAAGTTGTAGTTTCATTCAATTATTTATGAAGAATTTATATTGATGGTTCAGTTCGATTGAATTGAATGCTGATCTGTTACAAGATGCGCCTGTGATTGATTAATTGAGGATGGTTAGACTGTGTGGGGAGATTGTGGCATTGAAAAATTAATACGATTCGTGTTAATTTCAACGGGTTTAATTGACTGGATGACATTGATTTGCGTTTGTTAAAATGGATTTCATCAATTGGATTGAATTGGAGGCTGTAATAATTGTCTTTCCCATCCAAGATTTCATTTTGATAGATGATTTAATATGGAATATCCTAATTTTGAATTGGGTTCTTTTGTTTATTATTGATGATATGATTGGTTACATTTTATTTTATTTTTTTTTTTTTGCACAAGATATTTTCCCCTCCCAAATGTACTGTGTTTTGCCTTCTCTGTTCGCCTGGTTGTTGATTTGTGTTTTTCATCTTAGTATCTCAAAAAGACAAATTATTGTTGATGGTTATTGTTGTAGTTTGAATGGCTTGGCAAGACCTAAAGCAGTCTGTAATAGTAGGGAGGCAGCTCCAAGTTATTAAAACCCTTGGATGACTTGCCAACAGAACCATAAAGCTTTGCCGCTCACTATCATCACACCTCCATCTTGGAAGAGGTATCGTACACCGTTTTTCTTCTCAGTGTGTTTGTAGATAAGTAAGATGGGTTGTTATAGTTCACCCAATTAGTTTCTGTTTATGCTGAGACTGACCGGCTTATACATTCGTTTCATGTTTGTATTTCAGTAGAACCCGTCACAGTTATTTCTCCCAAAGTATCATGAAAGCTGCTGGTGTACCGCTTGCCTCCACCTCAGAATAAGTCCACTGTTTGTTCCATTGGGAGAACTTCTTGCTTATAAGAATGACAACCGCCAATGACCATGACGATCAAAAGATATTGACTCATGATAACGGAATTTTTGCCAGCTATTCTAATCGACAGACAGAAATCTTCAGCATGGCGATTTTCAATGGAAACATCTTCTTCATTTTCATGTTCAAAATGTACTGTAAATCCAAGAGCGATTAACATCTTGGCAGAATCACTACTGGAACTGGGGCTCCGGCAATGAAGTCATCCTCAGCGATGATAGTTGAGGAGTAATTCGCAGCCAAGCATCAATTGCCTGTTGATGGCCCAGTGGCTCTTCTTTTAGGGTATCTGGAGGAGCATAATCATGCCAATGATTCAAATTCTCTGTTGATGTTAGTCGCTCTAACTCGGAACACTGGATGAACTGTTCTATCCTGGCGAAGAATCTGGATTGAAAATGATACGAGGTCTTTCCTTGACGTAGAGCGAATCATTACGCCATATTGGATCGGCGTAAATGCTTTGAAGATTGAAGTCTCCCTTCAGGGGAAAAACAATTTTTGTCTACTTGTCTGTGATGCTTCCTGCTTCACTCCAATGAAGTGGGCCTAATGAGTTTAAAGGATTAATATGGATGTAAATGAAGAAGCATATACTACAAGTCAACCATTTTTCACAAGCTGATCCTCAGAATAGAGCAATCTACAATGATCGTTTTGCCTAGTAATCGAAGATGCTGGTTCAAAAAGGATATAATAATGAAAGACATATACAACCAAGCAATCCATTTCAAGCAGCGAAATGATCCTTCTGGAGAGATGGCAATCTACAATGCGTTTCGCACGTAGATCGAAGATGTTGCCATAAGATGAAATATATCAATTATAGTAATTGAGATATCGGCTGAGAACATAACAGATCAACAAAGGGTACTTTCACACTTTTGAGATGCTGTCATACCTTAAATGGGCAGTTTTCTTACTGAGGGAGATTGAAGTTGATATGAACTTTGTACTGGCGTCACGTGAATGGTTAGAATCACTGCAGCACAAGAAGATAAGACTTGTGGCAGTGGTTTCCTGATTCTAATTTGACCTAGACAGATCAATCCGTCTTTTATCCAACTGTAAAGTTTGGGGAAGTTGCCATTGTATAGCTATTATCTTCTGATTAATTTCTCATCTCCGAGATGGTCAAGCATCCTTCCTAACATCTCAGACCTGGTGTTTGTTAAGCTTCAAGTTATTTATCTAATTTAATTTGTGTTTATTAGATATCACAGGAACATATATTTATTATCTACCGTCCAAGTAGAGTTGTTGTTTTCCTCTTTACCTTACTGGAGATTTTTATAGTAAGTGATTCGGGTTAAATAATTGTTATGTGTGAAAGAATCAGAGTGTTAACCATGACAGTAGTATCAAAAAAATTAGAGAAAAATAATGAAGGACTATTATGTATCATAATTTTTTTTTTTTTTTTTTTTTTTTTTTTAGATACTCTTATGTCGTATATTATACTTTGTATCGTGCTCCCTGCTTATTAACCATGAATATTCTTCATACACATTACATTACTCTCTGGGAAACAAATTATGGCTGTGAAAATTATTGAATGATTTTATAACTCCATGCTGATTGTGCTTTTTGAACAAGTTATTAATAGGCAAATTGTGTGGGTGCTGTCTGGTTTTGTTGTTATGAAGCCTGTTATGCTGTATATATGACTCTCTGGCTTTCCATATTTCTGTGGTTAGAGCCTGTGAATGGATGATTTCTTTTGAGAATGGCAAGCTCAAGTATAAGCACAGGACAAATTATCGTTATTTTCAGCGACTTAGGAGATAAAATTGACCCATCCCTCCGTCGTAAGTTTTTTGTTCGGTAGTCCAAGATTAGCTCACACTTGGTTCATGACCATTGGGACTCAATCAAACTACACATGCAGTTATGACTTCGTCGGCTATTTAATTTCGCAACTTACATCGGCCCGGGGAGCCATGACATGATCAGTTGAAGTAGACTGGGTATCCACAATTAGATGAGGTGCATTTAACGCATTGCTTTGACGTCCAGTTCACCCGAATATATTGAGGATCAGAATAGGTGGAACGTCCTCTGTTCAGTTCTTGAATTTTAAACAATTATCTAAGGTCGTGTTCCTACGTTGCGAAATTGAAATGCTTAACAAATCAACTATCAGAATGTAAATGATCATGTTTGATTGTGCTATCCTTATCCCTTTCTGCTTTAAAATCTTTTCCTTAAGTTCAATATTACACCTGAAAAAATGAATCTGAACATAACGCTAATGTCTGATTGCGGATTTGGATCTGATAAGTAGACAGGGAGTGCAGTTCATGAATCACTCTGATATACAGCTTCAAATTTTTTGTCCGCTTCCTTTTCTGTCACTCCAAATCTCCGCGCATCATTTGGGTTTTAACTGCGATTCCATTTCATATGCAGTAGTCAAAGAGTCCAAGCATCTGGTTGAGTAGGTCAGACTGTAGTTCATGGGATTTATGGTTAGACTTGCACTTCGTTCTTCTGTTAGTTGAGTCTTTCCTTGCTTGTCAATTCAGCCTTCCCTCCTTGTTCTCAATAAGGCTTGCAAAGACTGTACATCTCGCAAACCTACTAAAGCCCGAAAGGTCTTGAGCACAGTGTTGTGATTCGCACACTCATCGGAAAGAAAAGATTCTACCAAGCATCCCCAAGACACTATGTGCCTGAAGCAGAATTAACTTAACCTAGGTATTACGCATCGGCATTTGAGCTGATCGATCTGAGGCACGTCTTGGTAATTTATTTGCAGCTCTGAAAGCGTAGGACTGATTCAAGTACCTTTAGCCTTGATATAACAGTGCAATCAATGACGCAAGCATTCGGCTCTCAGTACCCTCTAAGAACAATGTACTACTGAATATAGTATAGTTCAGTCAGAAGACAGACACTGAATAAATTGATTAAAATCCTTCTGTTTGAGATCATTGATTTCGGTGTTTGACTAATATAAAAAACGTAAGGGAGTGTGATACTTTTGAAAGTGCAGGTTATCATGATTTGTAATCAGTTGTACTTACATATAATATAATTAATAATGATCACAGGGTGTGCACCTGCAAATATCGGCCCATTCTTGTCATCTATTAAGCATTTTGTGCGCTTCGCATCAACTCGATTACTTATAAAGATTAAGGTTAATAAGAATGCATGCATGCTATCGTTCAGCACTAAGCACGTTAAGTTTATATTTTAAATAGACAAAGCTCCTTTCTTCGAAAAAGCATTATGCTTGTGAAAGAGCAATATGAACTTAACTACAGGCAAGTTTTCTCAGTGTCAATGTGGTGATTCACTATTTTGCCTGCAAGTTGTACTCTCAAAATGTGATGTAATTATATCTCAAGTTAGGGAGTTGTGATTTGCCGACAGATCAATCATCAAAAAGGACGAACATACTTATGAAAATTCTCAAAAAAAAACAAAAAAGATCTTGCATACTTGCTATTCTGAAGAGGCTGATTAAAATAACAGCTGATATGTATAGATTCTGAATTCCTTGTGACAGAGAAACTAACAAAAATAGATGTTGGTATTAAAGAACTTTTCCTATTTTCTGAAGTATTTGTCTAGATCTCGATGTCTTATTCAAGTGGTTAATCACTTTAACATCAAAGCAGTAATTCACTCAAAATTATCTGAGACATCACATCATGATCAAAAGAGTGAAGTAGTGTTGCCATATGTTGAATCAGCGCAGGGCCACAACTTCAATACAGGAGCCTAAACTAATCAATAAATATATTGTATAACTTAAGCTGGCAATTGCTTCATGTGAATACTTGAGGGCTTCAGCTTCGTGGTTCTTAATTTGTTTGAGATTTAAGGTCAGGTTTATTTCTGGTTCGATCGAGTCAGTGCAGCCTTTTGCGGTCTGTATTAAACCGTCATTGTGG
>SNQN01000515.1:106160-122293 GCA_008642245.1 Bassia scoparia
TACCTCATTGTGCTGTGAATTGAATGTTGACATGGGATCATATAATTCATAAACATGGCAAAAACATGCGCACATTGTTTCCCACAAACTCGCAATAATTGCACTAATCATTGARACAAAACCACGGCTGAGATTTCATTTGAAACTTATTCAACTGTACAATGCTTCAAGACAGACMATACAGAGTATTATTTACAGTTTACAGATGTTGATTAAATCAAAAGAATGCTGTACAGAAGTTTCCGGCAATCACAATCAGTATTGTGAAAGCTTTTCTCACCCGGGCAACCGGAAAAAACCCCGGAAATTCAAGGCTAGCTTCCCCCTTTCTGAATACATACATTATTAACAGGTACATACATAACAAAGTTAACAACACTAGTTTTGACATTGTTCTAGTCTTAAGCAATCTGATAAACATATAACCCTCAAGCTGAGGGATTAACCAACTGTATAAAACCAACCAAAGAATCACACTTTCTATCTATATGATAGTTTTTTTTTTTTACATACACAACAAAATCACACAAACAACAACTTCAGTGTCCTCGATTAGAGGCCAACAAGCTTGCAGCTGCAGTGATGATTAAATCCGACATCTTTTCGTTCTTGTTTAAGTTTAAACCTTTCAAAAGTARGAGCATATTTTTGTTTTATAGTAATTAGAAGCACTCCAAAATATATCTATACCACCCTGTTAATGTTTCACTCAACAGAATCAGCAGCAGAAYCAGCAGCAGRWKCWGTATCTTCTTCTGCTGCATCCACTTCTTCTTCTACGACAGCCGGTTGTGATTGTGATTGTGATTGAGGATCATATATTAGCTCAGAAAGTCTGGGCATCAACTTCTTCTGCCAAATGTTATTGTATGATGCAGAATCACCTCCTTTCTTCTTCACCTCAACAATTACCAACTGTTCTGTTAGCTGGCTGATCACCACCCTGGCTACGAAGTTCCCATTGGTCCCTACCAAGTCCACCACGCCATCYTTTCTCCTGCACAGCTTCACATTCGTTTCGCCCGCGACTTCCCCAATGGTATCTATGATCTCATCAGCCGTCTTGGTGGATAAGAACGTCTCCCCATCGACAATGGGGTTGAAAGACTCGTCAAACAAACCCGACAAATCAAGACCAGACGAGAAGGCGATCAAATCAAAGGCGTTCAGCGATTTACTACTACTGCTCGCYTCTGCTACCTCGGCCTGTTGTTGCTGCAGCTGCAGTTCCTGCTGTTGTTCAGCTTGTTTAAAAAAGCTGTCATCTAAATCATAGTCATAATCATCATGGTAAAATTGAAACTCATAGTCGGGATTTTTATCCTTGTACAAACCACCCTTCTTAAACCAAGGATCACGCGTGATCTCGTCAATGGTAATCCGCGCTTTAGGGTTCGTCTCAAGAAGACGACTCAAGAAGCGTTTRAGCTCAGAAGACATCCATTTGGGACACCGAAATTCGCCCTTATAAATCTTCTTATACATCGCCATTAAATTAGGATCATTAAACGGCAAATAACCAGCAGTCAGAACATACAATATCACCCCACAAGACCAGACATCAATCTTCGCGCCATCGTACCCTTTCTTCGTCAAGATCTCCGGCGCAACATACGCGGGGGTSCCACACAGCGTGTGGAGCAACCCGCTGTCGGGCCGGATCTGACCCGTAACMGCACTGAGCCCGAAATCCGAAACCTTGAGGTTACCAAATTCATCCACCAGAAGATTCTCGGGTTTAAGGTCCCGATGGAAGACCCCCCGAGAATGGCAGAATCCGACGGCTGAGATGAGTTGCTGGAAGTATTTCCGGCTGAGCTCTTCGCTAAAGCGGGCYTTTTGCACCTTAGCGAAGAGCTCACCGCCCTTGGCGAACTCCAAGACGAAGTAGACCTTGGACTTGCACGCCATAACCTCGTTGGGTGGAGGAGACCCGCCATGATGGTAATCTCCTCTTGACATTGTATCAGACATACCTAGTCCCAATGACCTCTTCTTGTTGATGATCTTGATATGCGCTTTGGCGTTGTGAAGTTTCTGGATGTAGACTTTGGCAAAAACGCGCGCATCCTAGCAGCCTACCCACTCGTATCCCAGTATACACTCCTCTTCCATGTTTAATTCGCTTGTTGACGCTCTTCACTTAGATTGGAATGTGTACGAATTTGAACATGGTACCACGATTCCGGCTTTTTTAAAAGCGTCGGTGGAAAACCGGATCGAGCAGGTTGATAAAGGTTCGTTCAAAAATAAGGAAGGAGAATGATGATGGAATAGAGAGGACAAAGACTGATTATGGAATTCAAATGATGGTTGTGTTGCTGGGAATGTTATTGTTCAGGCTTAATGAGAGAGATACGTGTCCGTTTGGCGTCTCGTTTATATAGTACAATGTATATGGAGTTTAAACAGGACTTTCTAAGTGCCTGGAAACTTCTAATACTCTCTTAATTATTATTATTTCTAATTATGAAGGGCTGTTCAATCTGAGCCGTTGAGGGGGTTATCTGAAAATACGAATAATATTGTTGAATTTGACGGTTGGATTTTGTATTTGTGGACGGTGAGTATATCTAAATATACTTTATATTTTATACGAGTATTATAAAAAATAAGGGTGTATAACTGTATATTACAGATTGAGTAAAGTCGTACACGTTTGGTGAAGGTCGAACAGACAGATACAGAATACAGATCACATACAACACGGTTTCTTCCGAGTTGTTGTATACTTGTGTTTGTTCACCTTTCATGTTATATCGGCTATGGCTGCTTAAAGATGATCTGGCTCGGGCATGACTACTGTAGCAGCCATGGTTATTGTTTGTTGAGGAATATTATATTTATCGTATCTTAAGATATAGTATGAGTTTGTTAACATTTATTTATTTTTATCTATAAAGGATTTCTTCTCGCAAAAATCCTAAAACTTATGTTGTTTAGGATATACGAAGTAGTTTGTTAGAGTTAATCTTAGGATATAATTTGTTAGAACCTTTTATCATAGTTATAAGCATATTTTTTACCGAAACAAATAAATGTTATACATTGATAATAATGTGAAATATATAAGTGCTAATAATTTCGTTGAGGAAATATACTTCAAAGCATGACATAACAAATCCACCACGTTATACATAGCAAAAAAAAATTGAAATTAGATTTAGCAAACAAATTTTGAAATTATATTTAGACTCTCAAGTATGATACGAAAACAGTGAGTTGGTTAGATAATTTTAGGTTAACTTAAAAATGTACCGATAACTAATACACAAGCACATTATTAGGAGGGAGATACATGGGCCTAACTCACAATACAGGGTTTAATATGCAACATTAAACAAAACAATGTAACTCAATGTCATCTTTATTTATTATGAATTTTACTTTTTTTTTCTCCTTTGATCAGATGTTTGTGTGTTGTTATATTTAATGTTTCCAATGTATTACTGCGTACATTCTGAGTGCTAAGCGAAGTTTAAAATGTTAAAATAAAGTTCATGTTTCGTGTGCATTCTGCAAATCCTACCCTTATTTGCCTCATCTTTCACATTAAATCACACGTACAACATTGAAAAGACGTATACATTGTTTCGACACCAGTATTCACATTTACCGTCGTTAGTGTCGATTTTTGACGAGCTGACGAAAAGTATAGATTAATATTATTTATGCTAATAATAACAAGAATTTATAATCTGAGTGTATTAGTCTTCAACGACTAAACTTGGTAAGTACCATACGTGTATCATTAATAGTTTAAAACTTTTGTTAATCTTTTCCGGTACTAAAACTGTCAGCAAGAAGTTGTCTAAGTTTGGAAACTAAATAGTCATTTTTTGGTTTTTGACAAGTGAAGTAGTCATTTGGAGTTTTATATCATATATTCAGTATATATTACTGTGCTTTAATTTATGAAAATAAAATTATAATAATACTTGTAAATTGGAGTGTTGATGTTGAACATAGAGATTATCTATAAAGACTTGAAAGTGAAAGATAGTTGAATGGGAGTTTAAATGTCATCATAGACTAATTTTAATATCTAATATATTAATTATGTCACCCACCCGAGCTTTATAGTAAAAGTGCTTTTCAGTCTCAAATCATTCTTGAAATGCAAGTGGTGACCGATATTTTTATTTTCTATTGTCAATCATCAATAAGAGAAAAAAAAATATATGATAACAAAACAAATAAATAATTAAAGCAAACCTTGTTTAATAGCTTATTTTCAGTTCATTCAGTTCAGTTTACTCATTTCTGTCTCTTATAAATATTCAATTCAGTTTAGCTTTGTTCAGTTCAGTTTTAACTCCATTCAGTCTCTTCATTGATTTCATTAATGTAAACGTATTCCAAAACTGAGAGAAATTATTTACAAACAAATTTTTACATTTTTATAATCATAGTTTAGACCTGATTATTGAAAAGATACTCATACTGCCGTATTTTATAATGACAAACAGAAAACACAACAATTTTGAAAAATAAACACAGACTCTTTTATAGTTAGAGTTTTGATAGTTAGCACGGTTAGACACGGGAATATATTGGAAATGCAATGTAAGGCAATGTCAACAAGAATACAAAGACGCAAGTTGGTATCCACAAATTATGAAATGTGGTTCCCTACGTTACTACGTACATGGGTGTAGAAGTGTAGAACTTCGTTGAATCGTTGGTGGGCACCGGCAACGTAAACCGTGGCTTGGACGGCTGCTAATAGTGGTCAAACTGTTACTCTCAACATATTTCGTTGACCAATTGCCGATTGCTTATTTTTTTTATCTATAGTCGGTTCATACATAAACATAAGTTCGATGTGCAACCTGTACACTACATGATTTTATCACCAAATTCAATCCATTCGTTACTAACTTAATATAATACGGAGTATTATATGACCTGTTTACTAGGGAGAGTTTTGTTTTATTATTAGATGTGTTGGGCTGTCGTCAAACGTTCACGCACACACTAGTATRATATTRTCTGTTTTGGGTCAGCCAAGCCCTYACGGATTTTTTTGACACATCTCAAAAGGTCTCGTACTAGTATGGTGAACTGACCATACTAAAAAGCTTTTTCAACTCCATATTTCTTCCACGTGGAACTTGAATTGTTTATCCTCAATACGATGTAATTTCTACTAGAGAAATAATTGTGGTTAAGACTTATTATCATGTGAATATGTGGTATACTGGTATAGAAATAGTTGTGGTTAAGACTTATTATCATGTGAATATGTGATATATTGATATGCTATTATGTATCATACAGTCGACAAATGTAAATTGTAGAGACAAGAATCACATATGCATAGCTAAACACTTTTCGTGAATCAAAATCTTTTGACATTATGAATTGTTCTGTTATAATGATGATATATATGAGTTGATCTGACTAGACATGGTCTGCAGTGTACGTCATTGCAACCATTGTTGTTTTACACTTGATGTTATGTATGATGGATGTAAGCTAACAGAAATAATTCCTGTAGGAACCATCTGTTCGAGTTAATATATAGTTTTTAGAATATAAATACAAAACCTTTGTTTCCAGTTGAATTGTTATTAGCCAAAAGCTACTCGAGCGTCGCCTTATAGACTGTTAAGATAAACTGAAATTTAAAAGTGAAAGATATTAACATGGAAGTATAAAGAACCATTTATTTACACGTGCGAAAGTGTAAAGTGTGATTTTGAATGTCCAATCCAATAAATTATGTAGAAATTATAACACATTCTTAGAAAATGTATTTAGTTTTAGTCTAAGTCCCGGCGCGCAGCCCGTTAACAAGTATCGTTTTATTATCACGCTAGATATACACATAATAATCGCAAATACCACACTGTATCTTTTATATCTTTAGTACCAAGTAATATGCATGACTCTAATAAACTATAGAGGGCTTATTCGTTGAGGTTATGGTATTGGTCCAGATTGGGCAACTTGTTGATGCAGCGGTAAAAGGGACCATGATAACCTTTAAACGAGGTCATCCTCATGTTTTGGCCCAAAATTCTAATCTATGATTGGGTGGAAATTTTTTTTAGAAAAAGTTTATATAAAAAAAAATCGAGTCGGTTTTATTTGGCCACTTTAGCGAACTACGTGATCCCTAGGACCGATATTTCCGATTATGGCCTGGGCCGGACAATGGCATATCCGAATAAGACAAGATGTTCATCCCAAAAGCAAATTTCAATATCAAAATATTCATCTCAAAATGTATAATGTTCATACTGCCAGAAGTCAAATTCTACTATAAAAATGAACATTATGTATTTGTTAAAGATGAAGCACTTTTACCCGAACAATATAATAAAATATTGGTCTCCTGAGTCCATAAGATTAGACCCATGCACTGCTCGAGGGCTCTAGGGGTGATATATTGAACCTAATAAGGATATATTCCACTCCTGATATTGACTCATAGCTAATTCCCAATTGGTGTTAATTTTCAATTTCATGTCCTCATAGCCTCAATGGGTCGACTTAAGCTTACATAACAAACGATGAAACTACACCCAGTAAATATACTACTATCACTTGTTTTTTTACTCACAAACTTTTATGTGTCAGCCACACTTTATTTATTGAAAGAGGATTTCTAGAGACCATCAAAGTTGAGAAAATTCATCTGCTGCAGTTTCGGGAGTGGTGTGCCAAAATGGATACCTTATGACATTCTGGCTAATATGTGATTTCAAAGGAAGTTGTGCTTCAAGACGTAATTGATATTATTCACTATGTAATGGACTCAACAATAGAAATTCATTATGTGAATATATCTAAATTATTAATTTAGCAAACAATATTCAGTACAAATGTCTGTTGACCCTAAACCTTTTGAGTATAATTAAGTTATAATTGATCTCAAGAATGTACCGTAAATCATCTTGTAATAAAAATTAAGAAATCGTAAAAAAATTCCAACATTCAATGCTACAATGAACGTCTAATGGTGAAAAAAGTGCTGTGCTACATTTGGTGGACTCGTAAATTAGTATCTAACAATGTCAATACAACTCTTATGAGATTTGTATAAGATAAAAGTAAAAAAAAAATTCGTCCTGTTAGCTTGCCTAACTTCAAAACGATGGGAAATAGCACGGCGACGCAAGTGAAGCTAGATGATGTGGTTGAGGCACAGGGGAGAACAAACCCGATGAAGAAACCCGATCTCGTTCGTTCGGACGTCGAGGAAGAGATCGACTGGTCTGCTGAACGCGCTAATGAACACACACAATAGCCCCCGCAATTAGTGTAGCAGAGATGAGCAATGATGCATACGCTCGTACTACCAGCATAACTATAACCGGCACTACCAAGAACCTAACATCATTATTCGTATATGGTAACGACCAAATAGACCAGTTGCTGCTCAGATGGTTTGAATAATAGACGGATGAATCCAAGCTTGAAGCGAGGAGGAAGAGAGTGACGAAGTGAGAGGGGGTGAGAAACAGTAGCGAGAATGCATAAGCACACCGCCGAGAGTGTCAGGTAGTTGGTCCAGAAGTAGGCAATGTCTTCCGGATTCTTTTGTGTGGCATCGGACAGCGGATTGAGGACGAGAATACACGTTCAGATCCAAGGAGTTCACGGCCGGGACGTTGTCGTGGGAAGAATGCACGGTGGAGGGAGGTGTCTGACGACGGGCGACCGGAAAGGGCGGAAGGACGGTGATAGGGTTACACTCCTTAAGAGCTGGTGAGTAACAATAGGACGATGGACATGCGATTATATATCTATTTGTAACTTGAAGGCCGGCTATACTACTTGTAAGACTATTAGAAATATTGTGTTAGACAGTTAGAATGAACTCATTTCTGAAGAAGGATTGTAATGTTATTGTGAAAGAAAAATTATGACGTGAATAAACAAAGTATGGTTGATGAGGTTGATTGTAGAAATGGTAACTTATCTTCCTGTTGTGGCACCAGCATCAATTATCTAATATTAGCAGAAGTTATGCAACTATTATTAAACATATGCATGTGTGAGGAACTTGACCAATATGCTAGCAACCAACACTTACGTACTTTTACAAACAATGTTACCCAAAAAATCTCTGTATCTTAATTAAAGAGTAACATCTGAAATACATAAAGAAAGACGTAGTAAATTAAGCGCAAGACGCTAATGAATAGTTTGGTAAATGGCCCATTCTTTGTTGTGCAAGGTTTTATTAACAAATGGATCTGGACGGGGCTTTTTTAACAAATTAATCAGTGAGCAATTGCTATTCATATTCGATTGCAACACAATTGAGACAGCCAAAACTTTTGCTATTTCACGGGATTATCAACTTGCTATAAAAATTAAGTAAAACTTATTACTTACTCCGTATTTGCTATTTAGCAAGAATAAACTTATAAGAATATTATGATCAATAGACTTACTACTCTATCTACAATATGATGACTCAAAATATCATTTAAACTGTAATACAGAGTACAATAAATCTACTAACACTAATCCTAACTCTAATTAGTTGAGCTAAGCTAGTTAGCTGAATTTTAATATATAAACCATGCGAAATTGAGACTTTAGAGACACATTAATATACTTTAACTAAGGATGGAAATCAAGAAAGATTTTATATAATAAATTTAGTGGGGGATGGGTGGGATTATTTTTTAATAAGTATCGTGAGATATTTAGGATTAAGAAACTGCTCGTTCAAGGCATGTCACAAACTTGTTACCTGCACTTTACACCGTCCAGATGGGCTCGGTTTGTAATTATTCAGTAGTGACCGCGTTGCCCTTTTATAGAAGGTGGCACCCCAGGTGACATAGTTGATACAATGCGCGTACAAGGCTCTGCAGTAGTTACCACACTTTGACGCGCAGCGTGGTGGGGATGACCCTAGCCGCCCTCTTAGGTTCCTCCTTGCTACATCAATGCTCTCTTCCCCATTGTATATCTTCTGCGTTATTTTAACTCGTGATAAGTGAATTACAGTAGCATTCATATTGGTAATAAATTAATACGAGGTAGCCCAAAAATCCACAGTTTAACATTTGCACATGTGTGTAAAGGACAACATGTATGCATGCATAGGGAAATAGATATGGGCTGCAATTTGGCTTCTCTGACATTATTCTGAATTTGAGATTTAAAAAAAATCATTTTAATTGAATCCTAAATATCATTTGAGTCATACACAATCAATAGCCTGCAACCAATTATGTACAAATGGGTATTATTAGAGTCATAAAATATTAATAAGTACTTTGTGGCACATAAATGGTTACAAAAAAAGTATTAAAACAGTCTTTACATGTACAATGCATGCATTAGTCAACACTCTCGTGTCTCATCATCTTCTTAGACAGTCATTAAATACACCTTCTAAGTTAATACACCTTCTAAGTTATACTAGCAATGGGGGTGATTTTTACGCACTTGTCTCCCTTTCACACGAATAGTAATCATTGTTATAATTCATATGAAAAGGAGAAGAGTGCAAAAACCTTTTCCAATAGAAAAGTTCATATGTATTAGCATCGCAATTACGATTATATTTGGCCCACCAAGATTTGTATGAAACTAATAGTACTAGACGAGATTTAATAAATTTATGAGAGAAAATGTTGTGCATAAATTGAAATAGTAACAATATAAGGAAAAAAGGAGCCAAAGAAGGGAGTTTCCAAGTGGAGTACTGATATAGCCAAGACAGGTTCACGGGGGTACATTCATCTTCTCCCCTGTCTTTCTTGGCTTCAATCACAATATGGAAAATCCCCGTTAAATGCGCTGCCACTCCCTTACAAAACATTGCTCCCTACTTCTTATACAATTTTAACACAATTATTGTTCAACAATTAGTTGCACTTCCTACAACAATTCAACTTATCTCAAAATTGTTATGTACGTGCACATAGTTTATGTCAATTTCAATGTTACCCCCAATTCTTCCAAACCAATTAGGAAGACTTTTGTTTACATAATCGTGTTTCGAAGGATGTATTTATCCGTATATAATTGAATCTTTAGATCGTGTTTTTCATCATTTTGTTGTATTTACTTGCGACACGGGTTTAATTTATTTATTTGGGATTAGCAATAGATAATTAAGAAGAGGGTTAGTGATTCCCTTTGTTTTGATTAGTACGAAGTTGAAACCTATGATTCAAAAGTCAAAAAAGGTGAAAATTTAACTCTATTGGAAAATTCTTAGACACACATGTGTGCCACTCGTTCACTCTAGTAGGGTAGCAATATAGGCATATAGAGGAGTCAATTCAACAAAGCTAGCTAGTTTGCGATTATATGTGGTTGGGATAGCTTAGCTTGTGAATGATAGGATAGATGTTACTTCATAAAGACACTAAAGGTAATTAAACATGTTCCAATGTACCAAACAGCAACATCCATCAATTAAAACACTAAGAACATGGGTTTGGTTTCATTTCCTCAATCTCCCTAAAATTGACGTGCCACAATCTCCAATTATCGATCATATAGTCCCTGATTGATATAATACTGTAGTTAATCAGTGCGACAATTCAAGCACTATTCAGTATTCACAACTACTCTATGATGCAGCAGTGTTTGTTTGAAGTTCAAAATGAGGATTTTGAGACCAGAGAATCTAGTCAGGATAAGAAATGGTTGTCATTTAAAGGAATCATTTTGAGCCTTCATTACCAGACAACCTGAACCCATCAAACACCAAAAACCAAAAACAAACAAAAAAAAAAAACCAATAATTCAATTCAGCTGTTGTTGTACTTCTACTAATAAACAGTAGTTTAGAGCTTAAGGTTGAAAAATCTGATCAAGATAATAATATTGCATAAATAAACAAACTAAATAATGGATGTTCGTTCAATTCACCTGAAGTTGCAGTCGTGTATCTTTGCAGTTGATGAGCCTGTCTTTGATGTTTTAGCTGTTGACATACAAGAAAGATCAATGTTAATTAAGGAATCAACATAATAAATGCAAAGTATATATGCATACAATGTGACATAAGATAACATGAGAAATTTGTGTACAGTAAGTTATGACTTACAGGTGAAGGGGAAGATGAGGAATGCAAGGAAGGAGGCGAATAGATCAGCAAGAGAATCGAAACGCGGTCGTAACGCCAAGGATCTCTCATGCTAGATCTTCGATCAGCCTAGTTGCTTATTATATTAAAGCGAATCAAATAAAGAGTACGATGATGATGATGAACATACAAGTGTTTTATTTGAAAGTGGTAGTTAAGTGATATGAAGCAGGCAGGCAGGCACTTGTTGGAAGAAGAGAATTGTAAGTGCGGAAATGGGTAGTAGTTGGAGAAATTGGGAATTAATAAAAGAGATTACTAGAAAATAAGATAACAAGTGGATATATCACTTACATCATCGACGACTGTAGCTGGTGCCTGGTGTTGTAGGGGATCCTCTGTTTTGCCAAGTTTGGGGGTCTATGATTCCTTTCCAGCTTTTGTCTTCTACATTCCTTATATTACGATTTACGTGTCGGCCACACCATTAGTTTATGACGTACTTATTTCACATGTAAGATAATTAATTGATTATTCGGAGTTACAATGAAAATAAGCATTTGAGATTACTAATATGGGTGATGCTTATGAAAAGTAGACTTACTTTTAAAATAGCTAAATCTAGATAATAGGGGTTCTCAAAAACAAATGTGATTACCTTTTATTAATTGTTTGTCTATATTTATGAATTATTATATATATAATCGTATATATTGGTTTGAGATTACTCTTATAGACAAAATTAGCTAGATAACCTTACTTTATTCAAATGTGTGATGTGTTTACACCTTTTACATTGGGAGTAGCATTTGACAAGTTTGAATTTCACACACTATCAATTACCAACTACTCGTGTTTAGAGTTTGAAATTTATAATTTTATAATTTACTATAACTTGATTAAACTTATTAATCTAAAAAAACCTAAATAGTAAATAGTGTCTAGACAAAACTCTGAAATTCATCCAATTTATTTATTTTTTTTTAAAAAGCAATGAGGAAGAATGTCATTTATTTTGATGGGAATAATGTTTGTGGACTTTTATGGCTCCATTTTGACCACTTTTTTTCCCCACGCATGAGTTTTATACGAAAAGATTCAGTTGATAAACGATGTACCTTTAAATGTAACAATTAGAGATGACAATGGATATTGAATCCGCCGATTCGCATATGGATCTTGAAATTTTGGACCCGTTAGATTCGGGTCGGATACGGATCCTGGGTAGGAAAAATGGATCTGGATCCGGATACGGTAATTGGATCAAATCCAGATCGTTTACCCGTTTTTATTTTAAATGATGTTTTTTTTTACTAATAATTTAGTGACTAAATAGAAGAGTTTAATCAAGGAACCTAATTAATTACCCATCTTCCTATACTACATAATAAAAATAAATTAGGCAAGAAAGTGTTAATTCTTTGTATAATGATATTGTTATTTTCTTTGACTTTTACTTTAAAGAGTGACATGCGAGATAATATGTTATATTACCGCTCTTATATTATCGATAATAATATTCAAATTCAAGTTAATAGTTCATTATAGGATTTAATTTGATGAACTATCATATATTCTTTTGGTTACATACTTAAAATATTAATTATTTTAGCAATTTAGGTAAAATGATGCAAAATATAATATGATCCGTTTTGGATCCGTTTTAGATCCGTATCCGTAGGATCCATCGGATATGGATATGGATCCTTCAAAAAATATCCGACGAATATGGATCGGATATGGATCCTCTTCTCGAAAACGAATCTGGATTCAATAGGATCCAGTCCAGATCCTACCCGTTGCCATCACTAGTAACAATAGATCCTATAATTTAAGGGCAAACTCATTAAAATGTACATTGCAGATTCGATGAGTGAGTTAACACTAGTTCAAATTAAGAGAAAATATATATACATTCACAACCAAACTCCAACTAACGGGAACAAATCTAAAAATAAAAAGAGAGAAATAAAGCCTGATTATTAATAACACCAATTTAAAACTAATTAAAGAATCAAAGGAAATTTTGGTGTTTATCATCTTTTTTAAAGAGATGATGACAAACCCTTGTGATTAGAGGAGT
This sequence comes from Bassia scoparia, assembly GCA_008642245.1. Lineage (NCBI taxonomy): Eukaryota > Viridiplantae > Streptophyta > Magnoliopsida > Caryophyllales > Amaranthaceae > Bassia > Bassia scoparia. Next base: position 119,255 of record SNQN01000515.1, read on the forward strand.
AGTTAGGTTTTTTTTAGAGAGGAGAAACTGGAACACTGATTTGCGCACTTCAAATTCATTTCCGTACTTCAAATTAGCGACGACTGTCAAAACGATCGCTAATTTGGAGTACGAATTTTTATAGTAGAGTGCGGAAATGGAAATACCTATACAGTGATTTTGATTAGTTTAATTCAAAAATAACAATAATATAAAAAATAACATTAAATTGTGAAAACAATTATATTATACTCAGTAGTAAATACAGAGTACTAAATTACTAACTCAAAAAATAAAACCCCTAGAATCTAGAAACAACCTTCTCTATATTTTTGGAATGAGCACTAAGCCTTCTATTGTTTCCCCATTGCATGAACTACCCACCTTTAAATAAGACTTGTAGAAGGTGGTGATGGTGGAACATACCTCACTCAACTTATTAGTAGTAAGTGGATGACCCACCGACAGATGTAGTCAATATTTTATTATTATCATGGTTGGTTGGGATATGTCTAATCTGAATTTTTTTATATGAAATTTTTTATCTCAAATTTTTCTGGGTAAATAAATGAATGAGACTTGTTTATTAATTATATAAATAGATTGTATGCTCGTATGCACAATATGATAACTTATTATTCACTTTACATATAGTGATAAATAATAAGGGGTCACTTTACATGGATATGGTGATAAATAATAAGGGTCTATCTTGACAAAAATGGTTACTTTGATCTACAATAAATTTATCATGGATATGTTGATAAATAATAAGGTCACTATACTATATTGACGAAAATAATTACTCTAATTTGATGTAGAATAAATTTATTGTGCAACCGATATTTGATGAAGTAGTACGTATTTTAATATGCCAATGGACGAATTCGATTGGTATTAGTATATTGACTATGCATGCATGTTAATGCTAGCATATGGATAAAATGTCAAAAATCTTGCCATGCATGTAAACCTAATACTATCTCTACCAAAGAAATCAACAAACTAATTAAAATAACAACAATCTTGATCATACATGCAATCCATGAACGAGCAATAAATAATCATAAATCATTAGAAAGATTGTGAAAAAAGAAATGCTAGTACTTTATTTAATTTCATGATAATAATAGATCATGACTTCAAAAATAAATTTAAAACTATCTAATTAAACCTAAAAGTAACTACTAACTAAAGCATACTAAAGCATTAGCGATCAGTTATTACTTATTACTTAAGATATATATATATATCAAGCCGATTTAGTGATGAGCATCAACCTTGACTTCTTGCTGCTTGACGGCATCAGAGGATGGTGGTGCAGGGACAAAAGGCCATGGGAACGCCGAGGGAGTGGATGGTGATGAAGGATTGGCATTCGGAGGCCGGAAAAGGGGGTCGTTTGGTGGGTTAGGGACATACGGGATTATGGGGGTAAGGATGCTCTTAACGGCCGGGGGAATCCACGGATTGTCGTAAATGCCGAGGGCATCGTCAGGGTTTGCATTAAGCTTTCTAATGTTTCTAGCTTCAGAGAAGCCCGTTGATAAAACCAAGAGCAAACTAAAAACTATAATTTGCTTCATCATCTTTGCTCTTTTGGGGGTGGAATTGAACAACTAGTTTAGACTTGAGAAGGTTGGAAATAATGGTGAAAAATGTTTTTACTTTGTCACCTATTTATAGGTTAACTTAGGGTTTACCTTAACATTAATCGTAAGTTAAAAAGCTCAAATTCTCAACTTTTAAATCTTCAAATATAAAATATTGTGCATTAATTAATGTTTTCGAAGATAATGTTGATTTTTATATTGTTTTTTCCCCAATTTCTTGTTTAAATTCATTGTAAGTCCAAGTATTTATGTATAGACCCAAATTATATTCATAAATTAATAAATTTCAAAATGACTAAATTCATCAAATAACCATAAACAAACTATATTTTATTATTTATATAAGACTTGAGTTATCGTTAACGAGTGTGGAGACTTTTTAGCCTCATAAATAGCATAAAAAATAGAAAAAAATAAATAAAACCAAAAAGTTACTTCTAAAAAACAAAAAAAAAAAAAAAAACTCATCTACCTTATCCAAAAAAAAAAAAACTAACGTAGAAATCTTGACTTAAAAAAGGACTAGTATTTTTTGCACGCGATGCGTGCGTGAGTATGTGTCAAAGAAAGAAATGTTTATAATTTTTTATATATCAATATTTAAATACAATGTTGCTTAAATAATAAAGATTAGCAAATAATAATATTAGAAATATATACTTAGTAGACAAATTTTATACGAAATAGTAGATGACAGTTGTATGATACAATTACACTAAATGTTTCATTGTTACATGTTTATTATGATAAGAAAAGAAAATCACTTTAAATATTGTTTAATTACGGAGTAGTATAGTTGACATTTCAAATGCAATACCATTTTAAACTTGCTCAATATTTATGGCAAATTAACAATTGAAGAGTAAAATATTATATTTTTTAACAATGTAATTTAATTCATTAAGGGTATAAGGGACATTTCATAGGGGACACCATTGCCTCCCCTTGGCTTATATAATAGAGATGCATACAAAATAGGAATTAAACTAAAAACTTATCTACTCCGTAAATAGAATAAAAAGGGCCAAAAATTACTTCTTTCTATCTTAAAAAATAAAGAAAAAAACCTATCTATGAGTAAAAATGAGATAGAAATCCTTACTTAAAATATAAAATAGAAAACAAGAAAATTAGATTAAACAGTACAAATTTTTTTAACTAAACAAAATAATAAAAAGAAAAACAGAAAACTTACTTTTCTCTAAAAAAGTTAAAACAAAAAATATCTATTTAATTAGACAAAAAAACGGAGTAGAAATTTTTGTTTATATAAAAAAAAATTTAATTGGATAAGATAGTGTAAAAAATAAAAGGATAAGTTCAACAAAAGTATGAAGTACTCTATATGCTTTGGTATAATATCAGCTCTTAAAATACATACTCGTAGTATTAAATTGCCCAATTTATGCATTTACATTCAATTCATGTCCTCAAAAAGGAATGTCAA
>SNQN01000515.1:130588-141805 GCA_008642245.1 Bassia scoparia
ACGTCTTATATAAATAACTATCTATCATCAGCGTTAACAGAGCTAATTCATCATTAAACAGACTAAGATTCATCGAAAGACCAATGCCACTAATAACAATCGTGATATTTGTGTTAAGCATAAAATTCAACTGTTTTGATTCAAACAATTTCATATAACACTAATAGTATTAATTACTTACATCTTAAAACACTACACGACCCCATTTAAAAAGTCCCTAATCTATAATTATACAATACATAGAAAATTATCTATGCATCTTAAATTAAACAACACTCACAACAAGTTAGTAATACTAACACCATCGTTGGACGATATAAAACTCAAAGCAATGATACGATAATTTGATTGTAAATACTGTAATTAAAAACAATAAATATGGATTGATTATGGGAGAAGGGAAAAGAATAAGAGAGAGCAAGGGGAAGAGACGACGCGAAGGTGGTGGTCGTGGTGGCCGTGAAACGCCAGCAACTGCAGCAACACAGCCTAACAACAGCACACCAGCTAGTAAAGAGGCAGACACGCAGGGAACAGCACCACGAGCCAAACGACGCGCAAGCAAACCCGCAGACGCGACTCCGGTGACAAGCAGCAGGCGCGGCAGCTCCCGTGGCAGCGGCAGACGGCGGCGGAGGGTTGTTGGCTTCCTCTCTCACTCCTCTCTTATCGTGCCTCTACTGTATCCGGCTCATTCATCTTTTCTTTCTTTTTTTTTTTTTATTATCTTGAAAATGGAATGATGCCAGAAGTGGCGTACAATAAGATCGAGAAGGGAGGAATAAAGCTTAATTATTAGGGTTTACGGCTAGATTAATCTCTTTATGTATTTCTGGATAAATATAAAATAAATCAAGTAATAAAGATATCAAATTATATCCTTCAAGCGGAATAATGATAGAAGATTAATGGAATTTTAAAGTAAATCGCATCAATCTTTCAAATATGTTTTACTATTATACAAGAGAATATAATTTAAATCTGAATTACGGGGGATTACGATCGCGTGCCGCGAACTTGTGGGGATGCTAAGAGAGCAATCTCACATCATACATTTGAAGTGAGTTGAGCGATTAGCGACACTATGGGAAATACTACCCCTCGCTTTAGATCGTTACGGAGCTCCGGAGTCCAGCTCAGGCAGGACATGGATGATCGTTCGGTTTCGCTAGGCTTGAGAGTGCAATTGGTGGACGTTATGGTCATCAGCTTGGGGGATTGGCTCGTCGGAATTCAATGGTGTTTTGAGAAAAAGAAGATTTGCTGGAACCTGGTGGTGACAGAGGGCTGTGGTTTAGTCGAGGGATAATCAAACGGAAATTGTAAAAGGCACAGCGGGGCTGATAGCCTGCCACTTAGCGGTTTGGACACCTAATTACAGGAGTTTAAAATCACACACGATGCAGGCTTTCATTGGTGGGGCGATTGGTGGCAGTGGGCGCAGTAGTGAGGATTCGAAGGAGACGTGTCGATCTCTTGCCGCAGATCAGTATACCTTCGAGGTGAATAGTGGAGAGCTATTGAGCGTCGAGAGAGGGCGAGTGAACCGTGGCGATGGAGGCTGGTTTGGTTGATTGACCATTGAAATCAGATGCCTTGCAAGTCCATAATTTGAAAGAATTGTTGGTGGCACTTAATTTTTGACTCTGCTTATAAGGATATTATAGGTTTATCTCGCAACGTTCGCTTTATTCTTCTCTTCTCACATGTGGAAACGGGAGTGGGAATAAGGCACAACGAATTGCATCATTTTTTCCATTTCGTTTATGTTTTGCAGAGGATTGGCTTGCAGGATTACCCACAAATTTCTGCTCTTGTAAACCGGATCGTAATTCTAATTAATTTAGTCGTCTGTTTCATAGTCAAAAAAGATTTCTACTCAATATATTATTATTTATTTTTTAAGTAAATTCGTATTTTTTTATGTTTAGATAAAATAAACAGGGTTTTATTTTTTGGTTTTAAAAATTAAGATTTTTTAATATTGAACAGAGTATTTTTGTGGAGAAACTTAGGGCAAAATCGAGCAGAGTCACCGAAATGATAATTTTAGGCCAAAAAAGTGGATTATCACTAAAATGAGTTCTCAAAACCTATTTTCGTCGAAATGGTTCAAAAGTTTACAGTTGGTACTTACAACCATATAATGATGTCATGCAAAATTTTGGGCCAAAACTAGGTGATATGATGGGGTTTCAAAGGTTTCAAACGACAAAAGCCACAAAACGTCGAAATGCACGGGGAAGGCACGATACTCGTTATTTGAGGCTGAAACTTGGTGAAGAGTGATCACTTATCATCCTCAAGGTATAGGAGAAATTCCGGGCGCGCAAAACTGAGTAGGGTCACTGAATATATAATTTACAGCTGAAAAACGTGAATTATACAAAACAAATATAAGGTATCCGGACCAATTTTCCGTCTAAATGGCTGAAAATACAACAATTGATTCCACAATCATATAACAATGTCACGCAAAATTTGGGGCCAAAAATAGGAGATATGATATGGGGTTTTGAATTGAAGGTCGCAAACGACGAAAGCGACCAAACGACGAAACACGCGTAGAAGGTACAACACTTGTCATTTGAGGCTGAAACTTGGCGATAATTCATCCCTCATCACCCTTAAGGCATGAGAGAAAGCTTTGGGAAAAATCGAGGCGAGCCAATRAAACGATAATTTTAGGCCGAAAAACGTAGATTATACATCACGAAATGAGGTCTTCGGACCAATTTTCGTAGAAATGGGCGAAAAGTCTACAATTAGTTTTCAATATCATATATATAATGATGCCACACAAATTTTGGGGCCAAAATTAGAAGACATGATAGAGTTTCGAGGGCTGCAAAAGACGAAAGCCACAAAAAAGCGAAACGTGTGTGTGTGGAAAACACAATAATCGTCATTTGAGGATGAAATTTGAATTGAGAAGGAGTCATTCCTCATCACCCTTAAGGTGTAGTAGAAATTCTAGGCAAAGCYGAGCCAGTTTACTGAAACGATAATTTTAGGCAGAAACGTGGATTATACATCACGAAAATGAGGTCTCCGAATCAATTTCAGTAAAAATGGACGAAAATATTACAGTTGGTTCCCACAATCATATGACTTTGCCACGCAAATTTTGAGGCAAAAGCTGAGAGATCAGATATGATGGGGTTTTGAAGGTCGACGATGACGAAAGTGACAAAATGTCGAAACGTGTGTGGGAGGCACAACACTCGTCATTAGAGGCAGAAACTCAGTGAGGAACCATTTCTCATCACCCTTAAGGTGCGGGAGAAAGTTTCAAGTAAAAGATCAGACGGGTCAACGGAAACGTAAATTTTAGATGCCAAAAAATCGTGGATTTAGTACCATCATGAAAATACGGTCCCGGACCAATTTCGTTGAAAAACGGCCAAAAATCTTACAATTGGCTTTCCCAAACCATTATTAACGTGTCATGCGAATTGCGGGCAAAACTAGGAGATATGATGGGATTTTATGAGGCGCAAAACGACGAAAGCACAGATCGGAACGCGTGCTATCCGGCATCACGGCCTCGAATTGTGTGGGGAGGCATTAACACTCGTTCATTATGTTGTAAACTTTGGCGAGGATCCATCCTCGTCACTGAAATGTGAGAAGAAATTCTGGACAAAATAAACTCGATTGTCACCAAAACAAGCGTTATACTATAGGATCGCAAACATGGATTATTATAGATCAAGAAGATAGAAGTTCTAAATTTTTAATGAAACTATTCGCACTTGTGTGAATACGGTGTTCCACAGTCATATAATTCGCAAGAGGAAAATATGGGGCCAAAACTTAGGAATTAGAGGTTTCTGAGATACAAATAGGTTGTAAGAGAGCACATCATACACTCTGTTCGTTTGAATATTAGTACTATTCGGGCGAATATTAGTCGAGGGTTCCTCTAAAACGAAATCATCGGCTGGCACATAACGTTCTGATATCTAAATAGCAGAAAATATGAGTCTCCTTGTAGTCATGTAAAAGAGACGAAAACGCTGCAGCTTGGTTAATTACCCATATACATAATATTATTGATGTCACACAAAATTGGACAAACTAATAAGAAAGTTTGATGTATGTGTTTCCAAGAGACTAATACTCACGCACGTTCTGAACACACGCCGGGGACATGATACTCAAACCATTTCGGGTTGAACTTGGTGAGAGATCATCCGATCCATCATGACCCTATAGATATGAAGAATTATAGAACAAACGGTGTACATATATTTGTTTCATAAGAGATTAAAAATAATTTAGGGCAAACATGAATAATGAGCGTTTTGATTGGACATGACCTTTTTTCCCTATGTTAACCTTAAAATTCAATCCTCATATTATATCGGGTCTTTTAATTGTTTTAAAATTCAATTTATCGATCAAATTTGGAAATATGGAAAATGTAGTTACACATTAAAATTATATTTTCATTAATAGCACACAGACGTTACATCGAATACAGACACACAGTGCTTAAGTAATTACTATATTATTAACTACCCATTGGTGAACTCGACACGAGGAATAAACAGGTCTTACGTAAAGAGGTTCAAATCCTTTCTACCCTCAGCCTAACGTCTAATCTAATATATGTGCTAATTATGTTCAAGTCAACTTGATTACTTATGGCAATTTCAATTTTGTACAAAATTAATAAGACACCATTTTTAAACTCTTTTCTTTGGATTGACTGTCCAAGCTTGAGATTGAGTTACGGGATTTGAACTGAACTAACTTAGAAATAAATATTTTTTGGGATGTGTTTGTAAGAGAGCCACAAGGGCCAGGGGTGTATAATTGCAATGCCTAGGATCATGAAATCGAGAGGGAAATACTTAACCAAACACAGCTTGGATTCGCTATCTCTTATAGATGGACTATTTATGAGAGAAGATACAATTAGTTTAAAGTAGTTGAACCTAGGTCATAAACTGGAGGACTGGAAGTAAACTACGCATGGAATTTAAGTTAAAATAAAGCTTGGATTTCAGTTGAGTTCATATGTAAGACGTGTCATGTGTTTTGTTTTTTTTTTTTACAGTAATAAGTTAATTTGGGTGATAATGTTGGGTTGATTGTGTCAACCATTTATTAACACATCTCGTATTATCATTTAAGATTCTAACCCAAGATGGTTATAAATGTATAGTGTCATGTCAACAATTTCCTTAAAAAAGACAACACTATCAACTTAACTCGGGCTAATAATAATTGATCTATTTCGTATCATGTTAACGGGGCAGTGTCAGTTTTTAGTGGTAGACTTGTTGGTCATGTTGTATGGTTTTCCATTAGCAATCCAATGTTTTGAAAAGCAAGGGTAGGTCCACCACATGGTATCCCTATAGAAAAGCTCCTAAAAATGGACCATGGGTTGTTCAATCTTGAATGCATCACACACGACTACACGAGTAGTTAACAGATTGCAATGCATGTGCAAGTAAGCCATACTCTTCTGGTGCTCTTCACTATCTTCCAAAACATGTCTAATCTTTGCTACTATAATTTTCTCCCTAATCTACTGTTTTCTTCATGATCAGTTGGAAATAAAGCTGACAACATTCTGYTTTAATTTGTCAAGTTCTCAACCCTCATCTTGTGTAGTTGGATTGAATTGAATTCAATTCGTTTCATTTGGTGTACTCTAGTTTTTGTTTACATGTGATCTGATTTCAGAACTGCCAACAATTTTTTGTTTAATTTGCTAATCTTGGTTATCTTTCCATTAATATTTTCCACCATTATTTTCATATTACTATAACTAGGCCTTTCTTTTAGGACATGCATTGATGCATGTTCAGGTTATCAGGCGATCAACTTCCCTTTCTTCAGCTGTAAACTCCTTTTCACGTACCCGACCARATATTAGAGCAATCGTACCGTCTTACTCACATTCCCTTATTTAATCATGTCTACCGTCTATGTCATCGAATTAGCTGCTACTACAAACGTGTTATACAAATATATACAAGTCTCGACAATAATACATGTCTAATAAGATTTTATAATTCAAATTGTATTATTGAATCGTTGAAATGATGTTATGTACCATAGATGATGTTTAAGTAACGAGTGGAGCTTATAGCAATAGATAATACTACTAATACTCTATATCTTTCATTTCTTTTCTTGTTTTGTTTGTGAATGAGTCTTTTCAACAATATGCATGTCAAACTCAGTTTAATCAAAGTGGGCAACTAGGAATGCTAGCTTAGCTTTAAAAAGAAGTTTAAATGACATGGAGATGTTAATAGCCGAACCAACATTTACGTGTTATACCATTTTAAGTCATAAAGTGACAAAACCATAGTGAGATAATGCATGAGATGTGATTGAATACTTGTATACTACGATTAGCAAGGAGCAAGTTAATGAATCCGTCAATTTCCATTCTTAATTAGAGTTGTAAAGGGTGAAAGTATCGTGTAGGATAGACTTGAAAAATGGTCCATTATAGCATAAAAATTAGTCTTACTCACGGGGATATTCGTGTGACCCGTGTTGATAATATATTATTCAAGTAATATTGGAGTACAATTTCATAATCGTACTAAAAATACAAAATTAAAAAAATTGTAAAGTCTTAGAGAAATTGATTTACTATTACTATAGAGAATATATTAAAATTGATTTACTATTATTGTATGTGTTATATAAAATTCATTATGATGATGTTGTATTGTATAAGACAAAGTAATAATATCATTTTTTGGTGAGACAGAGTAATAATATGATATTTTCATTTAGCACCACTCATACAAATTACCGTGAATTTTCTCCTCTCTCGCCTCTTTCTCTCTCTCCCATCTAAAACCCTAAAATCTTTGGCGATCACAAGGGGTTTCCATCATCATCATCATCATCATCATCTATTTGATGATGATAATTCCCAATATTTGCTTTGCTTTCTTAAATTTTTTTTTGTTTTTCAGTTATTAATAATTATCCCTCCTTGATTTTTTGCTTTAGTAATATGTACCCCGTAATAGATAGATAGTTTAATCTATGAGTATTTTTTAGTAAATTTTAATTTTTGATGTTTTATCGTACAATATAAAAAAAGTTAATTTTATATATAGCATGAATTTTATAGAGTTTAATATAATTTAAAATTATAAATTATACAAAGGTGGGGTTGAAGACTGAAGTACTATATAAACAACATAAACAAAATTTTCCTTCCAAAAAAAAAAAAAACAAAAAAAAACCTTAGGGCCTTAGATATTAAGTGGTAAAATGGCCCAAATGAAGTGAAAGTTTGGCCCTTTTCTTTTTTGCAGGCCCAACTGTAGTAGAAGAATAGAGCCTGTAGCCATTACCTTTGTCCCTTCCTAGTCATTTGAGCTCATATACATTTTGCAGTGGCCCTATAATCTAACTTCCTCCTTTTATTTCGAATAAACATTTCTAGTTTTTCTACTCCTCCGTAATGAAAATATTTCAATTTTTCACAAAGATTTCTATAATGATTTTCATGGTTTTTACGGATGTAGATTTTTTGATAGGGGAGGTAGTAGATGTTTTTGGTGCGCATTATTTATATTGAGAACAAAAACTTAGTATTATTGAAGTGGAATGCACTCCTTCAAACAAAAAAAAGTAGAATATACCATCCACACTTAAATTTCAAAAGGGTTTCTTATGACAGGCCTTCGTTCAAGAATCCAGAGACAATATTTGAGAATTGAGATTTGGTTGTGTAATAGAATATGCATGTTGTAGTCTTGTAGACTTCATTTCCCACTATTTCAACTATTTAATCACACAATTTATTAACGATTCTAACGGCTTTACATGTAAATCAAGAAAATGTATGGAAAACATAGTCTTGTGTCGTAGGTGTAATATTCGTTTTGTTGCAAATGAGTCACAAAGATGAGTACATATTACGAGGAGAGGAGTATGAGGACTCAACCTCTACACAGAACCAAAGACGCGTTAAAGGTACTCTCAAACCTCTTTCTATTACTATGGACGAGCCATCTTGATCTTGTGCCATCATTCTCTGCTTTAATTTAGTTCATCATGATTATTAATCTGTACTGGAAACCCGTGCATCAAAATCATGTCAATTTCCAAAGAGCATAGAATAGAACAATACTCTTTTCTCTGAAAACAAAGATAAAAGAAAAAGGTAGGCTCTTCTTGCAATCACAATTCACAAATGTAGTCCAAGAAATGTGTTTTCATGCTTTTAAAAGTAAAATTGTAAACAATCTTGTCTCATATTGACTAATGGAACACAAAGTGTGCATGGTTTTAATTTGATGCCTACATGCATTGCTCCGAGGATATATATGTCAGTTTATAGTTTTCTTTGTTGTTCCGTTTCCCACAAATTATTTGGAATAATACCCTATTCAAGTAGGGATGATGCAAAGATAAAGAAGACAAAGAAATTTCTTTGGAGTAAAACTTTGAAAGAGGTTTTTAAATTCCTAGCTAATTCTTTGATGGAGAAGTGTAGGAGAAATACATCATGTTTGGGTATTCCAAATTGCACCATTTGTGTGTGCTTTTGTAACATTTGTTGATTGTTGTAAAGTTTCATTCCTCCCATTTTTGAAAATTTACGGGTGAATGATTTTATGGTAAACGTGTAAAAAGTTGATTTGAATGTGTGAAATAGTGACATTGTATTTTGATATCAGTTTAGGTCAATCATGTTGTTTCAGAGGAATGTTTGCTCATTTTCTCTTATTTGTTTGCGCCAATCCAAAAACAAGTGAATCTGAATCGACAAAACTATTTTTTCAATTCTTAAGGGAATATTTTTCTTTAAAAACAAAGGAAATCAATTAAAAAGGAAATGAGATTAGGGGAAATTACAAAACAAACAACGAAAACATCCAATTTCATGTCTCGAAAAATGTTTTCTGTGGAAAAAACTATTTTCAATGAAAATGTTTTCCTCCAAAACAAACAGAGCTTTAGTGTAATTATTATCCATAACAATAAAAAAGAGTAAAAAGTATTTAATTAAATAACGAAATAAAACTGAAATCACATTGTCATCCACCTATATTAACATATATATATATGAATAATAAAGCATGGGATACTTGACAAATCATTGATGGACTTGATTCAATATTAGATTACCATTAATTTACAGGAATAATCGAGAATAATGGTTTAATTACAAGCAAATAAATCCAGATTTAGGCGATTTGTCCCCTAATTCCAGTCTGAGTGGGCATGAAGATTTTGGTGGGCAATAACAATGATTTCTCCTAAGCTTTTAATATCTTACTTGCTGCTGGCTATCATGTTGAATGCAAATCACCATTTCCTTTCTTCTGTTAACAGAACTTTTTCTTTTCCTCCTGGACAACTTTATTAAATGCAGCTTTCTTCACAAACTTTACTTAGTGGACCCATTTCATAGTTTGTTATTAATGGTTGTTCTACTGTATTCTTTCAAAGCTACTTAACTAAAACACAATTGCTTTGTTCAGTTTCATTCCTTATATTGTGAATAGCTTAAAGACGAATGATTGAGTCATACAAAAAAGGGGTCACAAGAGAAAGAGAGGAGAAAAGAGTAAACTGTAAAAAAAAAGAGCTTAATTTATTGTTGTTGCTGAGATATGGGTAAGTATAAGTTCAGATTGTCTGATATGATGCCGAATGCTTGGTTCTACAAGCTTAAGGACATGGAGGAAGATCAGATCAACCAAGCCTAATCTCGCGGTCCAATAATACTTCCAAGCCTTCATTTTCTCCCTTCTATAACCCAAACTACCCTCACCAGTAAAAAACAAAAAATAATTCCCTGAACAGCAGAAATTCATTTGTATACTGCGCTACTTCTGCAGAAAGCAGATTAAAAAACAGTAGGTTTACTGACCCTTATTAGTCACCCAGGAACTGCGTAAGCCTCTGTGCCGTTCATCTGGAAGTCCTTGTAGGAAGTCATCTCATAGTCGTACGAGGACAGAAGACGACGATTTACAGCACAAGGATGACAGTTTTGCTCTGCTGATCAGCTGTTGATTACTCCTCTTTCTTCCAGTGAGCTTGGCTCTCCAGAACCTGATTCTGCACCGAATAATTGTTATAGAAAAAGTGTTGATTTTGGGGTTGAGTTAGTGATGTTTGATGAGCTGGGTTCTTGGAGCTCATCTTCGCTGCGATCATCATGYAGTTGCTGCTGCAGGATCAGTTCCTCCACTGCTGATATCATCATCGACTTGAATAATCATCATAATCAAACTCGTGAGGAATCYACCTTCAGTAAAAAATTCCAGAAGCTGAAAGAGTTTGACGCGGCATCAGAGCTTGAACTCCGCCCTATACTGACAAAGCTTCCAGTAGAATCAGATTTCGACGAGATTGATACCAGTGAATTAGGCAGTGCCATCAGAAAATCTGTTGTAAAAGCCCCAMGTTCCCTGGGCCATAACAATAAAAATGTTGGAGAGCTAAAGTCGCGAAGGCCAAGCCTGACAGATAGCTTTGCHGTTGTCATGTCATCAGTAGATCCTCAAAGAGATTTCAAGGACTCTATGATGGAGATGATCAGTGAAAACAACTTAAGGGGCTTTAAGGACTTAGAAAACCTTTTAGCATGCTATCTTTCATTGAACTGTAAAGAGTATCATCCACTAATTGTCAATGCTTTCGAGCAAATCTGGCTTGATGTATTCTGTTCTACATAGCATGATSTACCATGTAAGAAAAAGTTAATTTCTTAGTCACAATGCTTAGAATTAACCGAGATTTTCATGTAAATAAAAGCAAAATAACACAGAAAAACCTGAGGAATTTCAGCTGTAATATATATTTCTGTTAATAGTTTTCRCCAGCTTTTAGGTCTATTCTAAATGTTATGCACTTTTTTTATACTCTATTGGAAAGGTCTTAAATGTGACAACTCAGAAGTTAAGTAGTCAATCATATACATTCACTAAAGAAGCTTGTTACARCTAGTGGTGGACAAGTATTGAAAAACACTTTCTTGCTTCTGTCAAACAAATTCAGAGCTTACTTCCTCTTACATAATTCAATGTTTCAAACAACAAAAWTTTGTGATGTGATGATCTTATAGTCTTATGTTTGTATGTCACAATTCACAAAATCACAAATGTTTTAATTATCTAGCACACTTTTGTTCCTAGCTACTTGAATGCTCTAGGAAAATTGGACTTGCAATTTACAGTATTTGCATACTGCTGATAATTTATTCGTTTA
>SNQN01000516.1:18179-37515 GCA_008642245.1 Bassia scoparia
CAAGCAAAAAGTTTTGTCCATACTCACCTTTAGCCAACGTTACAACACCTAAGTCCTTTTGACCTCGGGAGTTGAGTCGCTTAGGAGGAAGCACTCCAAAAAATCAATTTTTAGCGACCGCCAAAATTCATGTTAGCGGCCGAAAAATCAGTCGCTAAAACGATTTAGCGATTGAGGAAACTAGAAAACTGGTAGTCGCCAAAAGGCTAGTCGCTAACCAAATTTAGCGACTAATTTCTAAGTAGTCGCCATTTTTGCGACTACTTAGCGACTACTTTGCGACTAACTATTTTAGCGACTAATTATGTGTGTTAGCGACTAACTCGGTAGTCGCTAAACTTTTGCGACTGAAAAAGTGTATTGACGACTGATTAGGTGGTTGCTATAAATGGCGATTGATTTTGGATGTTAGCGACTAACTTGGTAGTCGCTAGAATGTGGCGACTGATTATTCAAATTGGAAACTAATTTAGCGACTACTTTATGCTTTTAGAGATCGACATGGCGGTCACTAAATTATATTAAAAAAAACAAACAAAATCAACGACTAAAATTATTAGTTGCTGATTTTGTTCATGTAGTAATAACCAATCAATATTTATAATATACAATAAATMTTTGACTCATTGCAAAAAAAAAATATTGTGCATACATGATTATTAGAGCAAGAGATTTAACACTTGACAACATCTAGTTCTTTCTGGCCCGAGGCATCACTTAAATGGTCTTTCTTTATACAAGTTATATCAAAATGGTCTCCTACATCAACAAGTCATACAGTTACAATAATACAAGTCTCAATGTCAGAATCTAATAAAAAAAACAAATCAAAATATTGTATCTATAGTAGGGGATCAACATTCACAATTTATGTCATAATGCCAAGACAAGTCTGCAATAATATCTGAAACTTGGTAGCATATTAGCATGTATCAATTTCAGGATCAGCATTCACTCACGCACTTGAAAACAATTTAAAACTCTAAATTATTGAACGATACTGAAATAACAAAGAAAATATAAGAGTCTAGAACAAAAAAGAGGGATATAACTCGTGTCACATCTTTATAACCAAACCCATGGACAAGCCTGCCATGTTTGAATAAGTTCATGACCCTATTTGTTGTCTTAAACCATCAATTTATAACACACCAAGGCAACAAGCATACATAATGAAATTGATTTATGACGATGTAATTTCTCAACAACTTAATCAAAGAGGGGATGCATGCAGTCAATATGCACTGTTAATCAAATTCCAAATTGAAGCCACACAAATAATCCCTATAACCAGCCAATACATAGCCCCTAATTAGCCCCATAAAATGCAGTAATCAACCACCCTAACAGAGCTCAAAACTACAGCAATTTCAAACTTGTAACATACAGTACTACACAGTAGCAGACGTAACATACTACACAAAAGCAATTGAAAATTTGTAACAGGTGTTGTTACAAGAGTAATGTGGAGAATGAGTTGGATAACTAGAGGGGTGAATAGGCTCTCCCTAGTCACGTTTGTACTTGAACGTCGAGAGGTTAAGGGACCGGTACGGCTCTCGACAGGCTGATGTGGATCGATCACTGGACTTGGGCTGAACTCTGGACAGAGAAGGCTTCGTCCAAAGGTGGATTCGACGATGGAGGTTGTCGACCTGAGGATGATTCGCATAAGAGGAGCTCTCGACCAAATGACGGTTCGACCGAGAGAGGCTTCGTCCAACACCTGAAATAAAGGAGATAATCTATCGATTATTCCCCCTTCGATGCTTAAGTCAGCCAATGAAAAAGGAGGAAAGAGAGTAAATGAGATGAAGTAAGAGAATCTCCCTTTTTGGTYAAAAGACTGAGGTGATGTGATTAATGTGAGGAGTAAATGATGTGTGTTGGGGAAGGTGCAATGATTGGGGTATTTATACTATTCCCAAGAGTTGCATCTCCCAACCACATTGTGACACGTGGCTCTAGGCCACAGGTCATGAATAGTGGGCGGGCCTTATATTTTCCATATYAGGCCTATGATGAAGTTTCTAGGGTTTTCCAATTCTGGGATTGTTCKCTTATCAGTGATTAATCAATGTCCTAATAATGGTTAGTTACTTGAGGCCCAAGTTCTTGCCTTGTTTGACACTTGGCAGAATTATAAGGGGCACAAGTCATCCCTCTCTTCATCACACATGACACATTTTGAGGTTGCCATGTCACCCTATTGAGGTCCACGTGGCATCCAACTTGGATGCCGCATCATTTGCCCCTCAAATTGAGTCAAATAATTACAATTGACTCAATTTGGGAACTTTTCGGTAGGAAAAATTTCGAAAGGTGGTATCCGGTTTTGAACAGGGTACCACCGGTTTAACTCCCTCGTATGATCGGAGGGGTAGGTGAAAATTTTTTACCTACCTATATAAGCCTCTGAGGAGAGAGAAAATCACATTTATTACATTTCTCTCTAACTTCTCTCTTCTTTCTCTCACTAGAATTTACATTTTTACTGCCGAGCATTCGACTTCCCTTTTCTAACCCTTTTGAAGCATTTCTGAGGCCATCGAAAGATTCCTTTGTCCGTCGAATCACCGTTCCGAGTAAATAGGTAATCTCTTTTTCCTTGAATTTCTTGTTTTTTATTTCTTTAATTTGGCTGCCCATCGAAAGAGTGATGCCCTTTAAGATGGGTGTTGGGGTGTGATTAAACCCAGACCAACATCAAACCGGAGGAATTGTACCACCAATATTTGGTTGTCATTCGTCGTTCTTGCCTCAAACAGATTACATATCTCAAAATTCCAAGAACGAAGCAAACACGTTGACTACCCTCTGGAGAGAACATCACAATTGAGGTCCCAGCATCGGAGCTGGTACCCTGCGAGGAAGGCCAAGCTATGCCTCCTCCTGAGACATCGAATCGTTCTAGCTCCTCTAAGGATCTAGAAGACGACAATGATGCCGAGGTTGGCCCAACTGGACGAGCCATTTCTTCTACCTCCATTGAAGAAGAAAAACAGGTAGTGGAAAAAGATGTGGGGACGTCGAAGGTGAACAACGAAGGGTCTCATAAAGACGACTCTTCGTCGTATGGTGATGAATCGTCTAGCAATGGCTCAGATGGTGAGTCGTCCGTTAGTAGTAGAAGTAGTTCGTCATAAGAAGAAAATCTACCAACACCTTCCAAGAAAGAACTTTCGAAGAAGGTAGAATTATATGTGCTGAAAGGTAAGGAGGCACCTGATAATGTGAGGATTTCTTCCATAGTTCATGACAAGTTAACTTGGTTGYCTACCACCCTTCGTCATGAATTCGGCATACCTCATCCACAAAAGTTTGTTATTCCTGAAGTTAGGGAGACAGTTCTGGACTGCCCATATGGCTATCACCCATTATACCTAGAAGTTCTGGACTATGGGTTCGCCCTCGCATTCACAAGTTCTTTGGAAAGATTCTTCGCTTCTATGAAATTGGTATTTTCCAACTYACCCCAAACTCCTTCCTTTACATTTTGAATTACCTGGTGGTTTGTGCTGTACAGAAATGGGATCCATCAGTAAATGTTTTCGCACACATCCATCAGCTTAGTCAAAACCCCAGATGTCAGTGGGGTTTGTTRAATATTGAACATGCGAAAGGAAAAATGACTGTGTTCGACAAGCCAAACTAGGCAAGTCCCCGGAAGACGCTGTTTATTTTCTTTGAGATTCCTGGGTTTGGCGAGCTCTCAAATGCTGGAAAGAAGCACATCCATGAGACTTACAACAGGTGTGCCACCAGCTCGAAAGCCCTGGGGGCAATTGGTGTTAGCAGGCTCCCTCTCCTTACTATGGAGGAGAAAAGGTAGGTGGGTCACTTTGTCGAAAGAAAAACCCATCCAAGATTATTCCAGTGGAGTTCTGGAAAAAGGATGTCAAGACTAGAAAACCTAAACCAGAGAAAATTCCCAACTGTTGGGTGCCTTTACATTATTGGTATAGGGATCCGTTGTTCCTGGAGGCCTTCCAACTTGTGGTAGTGAATGACGYTGCTAGAGGTATGTTTGAACCTGTTTAAAACTTTTTTATTCCCTGAAAGACTAATTGTTCTTCCTTCGACTTTGTAGATATTGCACGAGCGAAACTTCCAAGAAAGAAGAAAGGCATGGAGGACGTAGAGTATTTTGCTGAACTGAGGCAGAGACGAATGATGACTCCTGAAGAGAAGAAGAAGGAAAACAAGGTATGCCTTTCGACCAGTGTCAATCGTCGATAGTCTTTGTACAATACAAACCTTTCATCCATCTCTTTTCTCGACTAATTTTTACTTATAGTCGAATCAGGAGAAGGGTATTTTCATAACATAGGTAGCCTTGGGTCATCTCCTTGTATTCGCCTCCTTGTATTCTTCCAAATGAAATTCTTAACATTTGACGTCTTGATGCCCTTAACTGGCTCAGCTTTCACCCATTTGGTGAAATAATCGACAACTTCGATAACATACTTTCATTGTCYAGAAGCCTAAGGGAAGGGTCCCAAGATGTCCATCCCCCACTTTGCGAAAAGCAATGGATATAGCACCGGAGTTAAGTCATTAGGAGGTCGACGAGGGATGTTGGCATGTATCTGACASTTAACACATTTCTTCACCAATTCCTGCGCATCCTTCTTAATCGATGGCCAGAAATAACCAGTTCGAAGGGTCTTCTCGGCAAGTGCTCTTGCCCCAATATGGGAACCACAATACCCCTCGTGAACATCCGCCAACAATTCTGCCCCTTTTTCGGGGGTCACACACTTCAACAATGGATGGAGGTATGACTTCTTATATAGTTTCCCATTCCAGAGAACAAACCAAATGTCTCGAGCCTTGACATATTTTTGCTTCAATCGGATCAGACGGAAGGGTACCATTCACTTTGTATTCAACAATTGCATTCATCCATGTGTTGATTCTATCAATGAAATTTGATTCTTCTAAATCATCTATACTCTTTGATTGCTTTACTTCCTAAAAAACAGTTCGAGGGAAGTTCCCCGTAGCAGAGCTAGCCAACTTCGAGAGAGCATCGACTTGATTGTTCTTAGATCTAGGCACCTGAAGCAACAAAAAACTGTCCAATTCCTTYATCTCAGCCTTGACCATCTCCATATATTTTCGCATATTTGCATCTCTCGCTTCATATTCACCATTGACTTGACTGACGATCAATTGTGAATCTGACATGGCCTCGATTCGACGTGCCCCTGGAGCCTTGCACATCTTAATTCCTGTAATCAAGGCTTCATACTCAGCTTCGTTGTTGGTAGCTTGAAAGTGAAACTTCATGGCATATTCAAAGACATCGCCTTTAGGAGAATGAAACTGAATGCCTGCCCCACAGCCATCTTGAGTAGCTGAACCGTCGACACACAACTTCCACACATTGGGCACTCCCTCTGGTTGCGGAGGTTTAGTCAGCTCAACAATAAAATCAGCCAGAGCTTACCCCTTGATTGCCCTTCTTGGCTCATAGACTTTGTCGAAACCATTCAGCCATATTGCCCATTTTAGCATTCTCCTAGATGACTCCAGACGAGTGAGAGAGTCTTTGATCGGTTGATCAGTGTAAACTACTTTTCGATGGGCAGCAAAATAGGGTCAAAGCTTCTGACTTGATTTGAGAAGCGCAAGTCCGAACTTCTCTGGTGTAGGGTATCGAATCTTAGCACTTTACAAAACATGACTAATAAAATAGACAGGCAATTGAGCATCCTCACTTTCGGCCACCAAAATGGCCGAAACACCATGCTATGATACAACAAGGTACATGTAAAGAGTTTCCCCTAGTCGAGGGCTTACCAGACGAGGGAGGGTGTGAAGATGTTCTTTGATGTTAGCGAGAGCTTCTTCCACTTCAGGGGTCCATTCAAACTTAGTTTTTTTCTTGATTGCTTTGAAGAAAGCCTGGCATTTATCCCCTGACTTCGAGAGGAACCTGCCCAACGCCGCCAAGCAACCTGTCAACTTTTGGACTTCTTTCACACTCCTAGGAGAGGACATGTCTAGCACTGCCTGAACGTTATCGGGGTTAGCTTCAATACCCCTTTTGTCGACCAGGTATCCCAAGAACTTTCCTAATTAACACCAAATACGCAATTCTTGGGATTTAGCTTCATCTAGAAATGTCAAAGCGTCTCAAATGTCTCCTTCAAATCTCAAGGGTGATCTTTAGCTAGCTTGCTCTTAATAATCATCTCATCGATATATGCTTCCACGTTTCGTCCCAACTATTTAAAGAACATTGCATTCACCAATCTTTGAAAAGTCGCAGGGGCGTTTCGCAAGCCAAAAGGCATGACTTTATCGCAGTACAAACCATTGTCTTTCACAAATGCACTCTTATCTTGGTCCTCGYCCTTCATGGGAATTTGATGAAACCTAAAAAAATGCATCGACAAAAATCATTACCTGATGACCAGCCGTCGAATCAACCAAGTTGTCAATTTTCGGAAGAGGAAAGAGATCTTTGGGACAGGCCTTGTTTAGGTCAGTATAGTCAGTATAGTCGACACACATCCGCCAAGTGTCATTCGGCTTGGAAACCAAGGCCACATTTTCCACCCATTCCGAGTATTGGCATTCCCTGATAAATCCAGCATCAAGCAATTTCTTCACCACTTCGGTTGTTGCTTTACTTTGCATTGGACCTAAGTTCCTCTTCTTCTGCTTTACGCGCTTGGTTGAAGGGTGGACCTTAAATTCTTCGATAGTGAAACCGAAGACATCCTTAAATTCTGATAACAATTGCCTGATTTCTCGACCCAAGGGATGGATCAATTTATTGTCCAACTCTAACCGTCCTCTCCGGTTTAATTAGGTCAAGGACATACTCTTCAAGGGCATCAATTGATTCGGGTTTGGAGGTAGCCTAGTATAGTCCATGAACGGCCATTGCTTCCTGATGGAAACCGTGGACCYTCATCATTTCCAAACTTCCTTTTTTTTAGCTGGTTGGATATCGCATTCTTCCTTCACTTCCCCCCAGCGATAGGCTTGAGAGTGGTCAGGTAGCACTCTCTAGCCGATTGCTGGTCTCCATGGATCGATCTTATCGTTTTGTTGTCATCACAAAAAAACTTAAGAAGCATAAGGTGTGTGACGATCACTAACTTGGACATATTGAGGGTAGGGCGTCCAATGATTATGTTATAAGCGGTGAGGCCCTTGACAACCAAGAACTTGACTCTCAAGTGTCTGCATTCGTTCCGGTTGCCAAACCTCAATGGTAGAGTCAAAATCCCTACAGGGTGAATCATCTCTCCACCGAATCCTACGATTAGGTGGGTAGCTTTTACCAAATCAACATCATTGTACTTCAACTTGGTAAGACAATCCCAGCWTATTATATCAAAAGAACTACCCATATCAATAAGGATGTGTCTTACCTTCATATTGGCCACTTTCATCTCCACCACTAACGGATCGTCGTGGGGCAGGCGGACAGAGCCTTTGTCCTTTAAACAAATTAGAACCTCTTGAAAGGTTTCCTCAACCTAAGCTGGTGAATCTTCAGAGACCTTTAGACTTCTAAGATAGTCCTTGCTTCCTCTGCTTGTCGGTCCCCCTGAAGATAAGCCTCCGGAGATCATATGGCACACCTCTATATCGGTGTCTCCATCTTCCCCCTTGGCTTCATCACCTTTGTCCTTCTTGATCTGCCTTTTAATTAGATGGGCCGGAATCTTACCATCGGCTACCAGTGCTTCCAACTTCTTTCTCGGGATATCACAGCTATTGGCAACGTGCCCATTGTCCTGATGAAACTTGCAATACTTGCTCTTATACCGAAATTGTTTTTCTGTTTTCATTGGAGGCGGATCCTTGATCTCCACCTTGTCTTACATCTCTTTGTATATCTGAAAAAGGTCCTTCGTAAACTCATACTTAGGACCATCGTCTTCCCACTTTCGTTTCTGATATCATGACCTATCTATAGCCCAAGTCCCTTGCTTTCGTCGGTCTCCCCCACCTTTTCCCTAATTAGACTTGTGGGAGTTACCACTTGAGGGTTTCGGAGAGTGGTTCTGATGATGCTTCTCTCGACGATCACTTCGAGAGACTGAGCAAACTTCCTCAGCACGAACGTGATCTTCAGCCTCTCGAAGGGCACTTATTAGATCATTGCATCCCTTCTTGACCTAATAATGGTCACTTACTTGAGGCCCAAGTTCTTGCCTTGGTTAACACTTGGCAGAATTATAAGGGGCACAAGTCATCCCTCTCTTCATCACACATGGCACATTTTAACGTTGCCACATCACCCTATTGAGGTCCACGTGGCATCCAACTTGGATGCCACATCWARAGGCATAACTCCTAGCACACAACTCTAAATCAAGTAATTCTTGAGCCTAAATTCGACAATTTTTCAAGATCTACAAATTCTAAGAAGGGACCAAGAACAAAAAAATAATTTAGCGCAAAGAAAAATGGAAAAAACATAAGCAACAACTGAATATCATATTATTTATACTAAACAGTTGCAATTTCAAACTTGTAACAAACATAACTCCTGGCACACAATTCTAAATCAAGTGATTCTTGAGTCAAAATTCAACAACTTATTAAAAACTASAACTACTAAGAAGGGAACAAGAGCAAAAACAGATTGTAGGGCCAAAAAAAACGCAGAAAACAGAAGCAACAACTGAACAAATTAGCATAAAACTAGCCTGCATCCAGAAAATCCAAAAGGAAAAAAATCTGGAACAAATTACAAGAAGCAACAACAAAATCAATAATAAAACAGAAAACTAGCAAAAAATAAAAACTGAAAATTGAAAATTTGGAAAATCCAAAAGGAAAAAAATCTGGAACAAATTACCCTGAAAAATCAAATCAAAAACAGCAAATTAAACCAAAAAAACAAATAACTTCAACATAAAAGAAAATGAACAAATAAAAGCAGAGCAAAACTCTTTAACCAAGCATGAAATTAACGGATAAATTTGAAACCCTAATTTTGAAAACAAAATCAAAAACCCAATTACGAAAAACGAATTTCAAGAACCCTAAAACAAAAAACCACAATTCCAAAAACCAAATCAAAAAGCCCCAATTTCGAAACCCTAATTACCCTATAACAAATCCCAATATCTGAACATTTAACTCAAAATKWAAACAAAATTGAACACATTAAGGTCAAAAATTAGAACAAATGGAGACCAAAAGTCAGGACAACCATTGATGTGAACTACAATTATAGGGACAACAATTAAAATCTTAAAATTCGACCAACAACCCTAAAAAACCAACACAAGAAAAAAAAATACTTCTAGATCTATGACGAATTTGACAAAGAAAAGGAAGAGTTAAAATACAAAACAATTAAAATCTAAGTTACTTAATATGCGACTAAGGGCGAAACGGAGAGAGAAGAACAAGATGTTGGCGAAGGCGTGGCGGGGTTCGATGGCGACCTTCTTTGGTGGCTTCTTCGCTGGGCGAACGGTTGACGGGAATGATTTGATAGGATGTGGTGGTCTTGAGAGGAGCGAGYAAGGAAGTCAGGAAAGTAAGAGGGAAATGAAGAGGGAGATGCGTATAACATTTCAGTATAAGGAATTTAGGGCAAAATGCTTACTGCCTTATCGGTTGTAGTTTTATTTTTTCAATAAAAATGGAAAAAAATATTGCGACTAATATAATAGTCGCTAAAATACCAAAGGTAGTCGCTAAAATTGATAAGTTAGTCTCCAACTTTAAAGTAGTCGCTATTTTCGCGAATTTGCGACTACATAGCGACTACAACCTTTGTAGTCGCAAAGTTGGAGACTAATAGTCATCGGTGGTCGCTAATGATGATTTTAGCGAGTGGTTTAAATGTCAGTCGCTACAATCAGTCGCTAAATAGGGTTTTTTTTAGTGAAGAGGTCACAAGTTACTTGTTTGATTTTGGATTACTAGCGCTAAAACGTAGCCACATTGTCACTTTTCCTTTGAGTCCCTCTCCTTAGTGACTATGAGATGCCACCGAACACGGTTCGACTTGAAATCYGGGAGGGTTGCCTCGGAGAGAGGAATAGTGTGGATTGTCTTGATTAGAGCAAGCTCATGCTTTGAGCTAAATTTGTGACATTATTTTGATTCTTTCTTGACTTCGAGTTGGGGGAATTCTTTTGCTCATTAGCATCCTAATAAGTCCCCAATCGCATGTCTTATTCCAAGAGAATTTGTTCTACTTTGCTTTTTTTTACATTCACTCTTTCTTTTTGTTTTGCCACTTTTCTCTCATTTCTTGTTTTCGAYAACCATTGCCTAGTCTTTTGTATTTTTGMAGTTAMGAGTCTTCTCTTTSGGAACRCTSACGAGGCCAACCTCATCCRCCTTGACTACTTGGGGGTTTAAAGGGCTTGTCAGTTAGCTAAAAGTGATCAAGATTCCTACAAAAGTCAGTGTATAATTTATTTCCTTTTAGCTTTTCCTTTTTTAGTTTGCTTTGCTCAAGAACGCGCAAATGTTCAAGTTTGGGGGCCGAGTGGCATAAAGTGCCACTTTTAGTGCGATTTCACAATCCATTCTTCGCCTTTTTGTGTGTTTTCAGCTTGTTTTACTCGCCTTTTAGTTAGTTTTCTATTTTTAGTTGTTTTTGTCTTCGTTGTGTTTCAGGTGGTTTTTACCCTTTTTCCCTCAGGTCCTTAGAGTGGTCCCTAGAACATTGGTTTGAGTAGACATATTTGTCATGCTATGTCAACTTACATGGTTCATGAGATCCTATAAGCATCAAAAGAGCAGCAAGAAGGTAACCTTAACTTCATACTTCCTCTGGTTTTTAAAAAGTGCATCAATTTCTAATAACGGAAATTCCCCAATAAATGCACCTCTTATTTCTTTCCTTTTTTGAAATGAGGACCACAATTAAAAAACTAATTTTTTTTTCTCTTTTATGTGAGAACCACAATTAAAATATTATTTTTTCTACCACTATTTTATTAAAATATTCATCAATACACCTACTTTATTCATTTTTTTCCTCATTTTTGACCCCCACCTACACACCTCATCACACTCTCAAAAATTGCCTAGGAGTCCATGAAACCAAGAGTGATGCACTTGTATAAAAACGGAGAAAGTACAATATTTCAGGTGTAACAATGGCAATTACAAACAACACCATAAGCTAGTAAGTGAAGATTATTCACTCAATCCCATCAAATCAAAAAGATAAAGATAGTATGGTGCCCTAATTCTGTGAAATGGATCAGAGCAGCGAGCAACCAACAACTCGCGAAAACAAAATATGATGTATTGTTGTAGTAAAGGATAGCAAAGTAACACTAAGTTATACAATAATGTGATTTTGGCATAAACATCCAAAAGTATCAAGAAAAAACCAATTCATCATGTGTTTATTCCTAAGCCATCTAACCACCAACAATGGAATGCCAGAGAATATCAACCTGGTCCAACTGTAATGATGACTATGTTGCCAAAGAGTTGCAAGGTTCATAAATGTTCTATTGTGAAGCAGCCTGCACCGTCTGTCACAAACATTGAGAAAGAAAAACAACAATGGATAAGTCACATTAGATCAGAAAAAGAAAAAGAAAAAAAAAAAGAGGGAGAGAAGTGCAGGCTCTAAAATAAGAATTCTAAAAGTATCCTTTTATGTATAAAGGTACTAACTATGACCAAATATTTACAGTAAAGCTGGAAATCGAAACATGACCAGTGACTAGGCTTGTTGGTGGGGCAAATTAAGTAGGAGACCTGCCCGGGGATGGTTGTTTGGCGGGAGGTAGGGCAGGGATGGGCAATTCTTTCTGCACGTCATGGAAAATGGGGCAGGGATGGATGTTATCTTCAACCTGTCCCATATTTGCCCCGCCCCCTACCCGCTAACTCCTCTAATTTCCTTATAATACACTACCTAATGTTTTACTGAAAAAATAATATTTTTTTAAAAATAAAATTGAAGAGTATGGACATATGCTTGTATGGGGTATGAGGCTAATTGCCTGATTTCACTGTTCATCATTTGTTTCTCCAGCCTTTTTGTTTCTTTATCTTCCAATTTTCAGAATTAGACAGTAAGTAGTAATCTGGTGTCTATCAGCAAGCATTTGTCATATGAAGCATATAGTACTTTRGCATATAATAGCAAGCATTTGCTATCTTCATTGAGCATTTACAGTAATCTGTCCCTTCTTTTGCTTTCATTGTTCTTAGGCAGGTCTGAGAAGGGTTTGAAGCAAGGAATAGGCTGGGATGAATACCCAAGTGGGTTTGACCTGCAATAGGGACAAGAATGAGAAATATAGACGGGGATGGGCACAGYAATGCCAAACTCCGCCCTGCCCCCATTAATATGCCTATTAGTGATCTTCGTGTTTAGGTCTTTATGAAATAAGGGAACACTAATTAAATTGAAAGCTCTATTTGTGCTATGCATGCCATGGTATAGTAGTCTTAGTATTGATGTATAAATGTTTTACAATACGAAAAACACTATGATCCAAAACAACGTTAAACATAGCATTGAAAATTTATTGCTGTGCATAACTTGAGATGGGAGTAAAATACAGAATTGTGATTCAAAATTATTGTAGACACGTCATAGAAAAGAAATTTACTTAGATTTTCAATTATTATTATTAGAGTAAAAACTGGCAAGTTTACCGCGTTACATAAAAACAATAAATCAAAGTATTCATTATGTTTTAGTATTTGAATTGTATTGATGGCCTAATTTTTGATTGACAATATTATCTTTCTAAATTGTTGTAGTTATGTCAAAACACTTGCATACCGTGAATTTCTATCTTGACACTTATCTTCATGTAAAAATGTATGTTTATAATTTTAGACTTTCCTTGTTATGCATAATTTTACGTCAGTACTGAAATGAAAGAAATTGAATATATCTCTTACCTAATGTTAGGAAAAACTGCCAATTACAGCCAAATAAAAATAGGTCACTTTACAACTATGTTACTCAGACTCTTTCATTTACCTCACGTATCCGACACAACTCGTGTCGGACACCGACACTTGACACTTCATTTTTTAACTAAAAACACTACTTTTTTCAAGAAAATGGAGAGTCCGACGCTTGACACCGACACAAGACACTTCATCCAAGTCCAAGTAACATAGCTTTAAAACTTGCATCCAAAAAGGGTTTTTCTAGGTTATGCACTTATGCCCCTCATGTAATTTAAATTCTAAAGTGTGTCGATGCTGTTACAAATTTCTAAGTTGTGCCCCTTAGTTGAATCTTGGCAATTAAGTGTACCATTACTGAGTGTTTACAAATTAATTGAAGTTGTGATTTCACGACTGTAATTTCTCTTTCCCTCTTCTTTTTCTTTTCTGCCTTTGAAAGTTATAACTAACCAAAATTAATTTGTAACGCGTAAGGTAGTGTTTCAGTAATGATAGTGAATTGAGGAGCTTAGCTTAGAAATTTGAAAAGGCATAGACACACCTTAGAGCATCTCCAATGGTGATTCAAAAGGGTACGCTTGCAAATATATTAAATGTTCAAGCATATTGCTCACCATTGGAGAGGGCAGCATGCTACATGTAAACACGCAGACCGTGCTCAAAAAAGAAGGGTAGTTTGAAATTGCTTTCTTCTTCATATTGTGACATCTYTTAACTTTATTTATTTATTTATTTTTATTTTATATACTTTCATTATTTTTGCATATTCCAACGAAGAGTCAGATATTCAATCTACCATTTCAACAAAGACTAAAAGACAAAAATTAAACATACTATCTTCAAGTAACAACCTAACAAATTCTACGTAAATTAAAATAGTGTAGGATGCATATATTTGCTCATACAAAGAAAAGTAGGACTTTGAATTATCGTAAAATATCATACACAATAAAATATCATACACAATACACATAACATTGAATATTAAATTTATTTATTAAATATTTTTAAAAATTAAATAAATGGGTGCAAGCCACAAAACGAAGTAGCTTACCACCACTAGCCTGAAACCATTGTAGCTTGAAAAAAGCATAAATCAAGCTAAGGTACAAGGCATAGTAGCTTACCATTGGAGATGCCCTTAGAGCATCCACGATGGTTAAGTACAAGGATGAGCTTGCAAATAACTAAACTTCCAAGCTACAAACATCAACCATTGTGGAGAAAATAAGGTTGTAGTTTGGACAAGCCTTGTAGCTCAACAAAGTTACAAGGTTTTCGCCTTAAAGTGTCAGTAAAATTAATTCAAGTTAAAAATAATAATATATCGGCTTAAGTAACATTGGGCCATTTAAACTACAAGGCTGAAGCATTCTACATGCGAAGTTGTACTTGAAATGTTGAGCTTGAAAATTGCTTGTGGCAAGAAAGTTATTAGGATTATATCTTACTATAAATTATTAGAACCTTGAAACTACCGCAGGGCAAGCGCTATACCATTAATTTTTCTTTGCCATTTAAAATCTTGAATAAACAAAATTGCACTTTCTAGCACTTATATATCATTATTAGTAGTATACTGTAAACTCTCTATCCATTAATATCCTTTAAATAAACTAAATATAGTCACATTTAGCTAATAGGATCCAAATACACAAAGCACCTAAAATCGAAAATGAGAAATGACAATTCTATTTAAAATTCTATTGGAGGAATGCCAAAAAATTACCACGAAGATTTTCATCAATGTTTTATTCACTTAATTGTTTCAATTACAGATATATGATTTAATTAGTCAAATAATACGTTTAGTTATCCTAACATAGCTACTTAAACATACTTATTAGGCATAAGAAAATGCAGAGTTGGCTGCAATTAAGTTGCAACATGTCCTACCAATTTTTCGCTATAGGGGCCAATTTTTCATTATTTAAGACTCAACAAAAGATTTAGACAACTTTAAAGGTCAAAATAAGAAATGAATTCACTATGCACCCATAAAAGTTCATAAAGTGTCATCCAAACACTTCTAATTCTCAACTTTTACTTCCCTCTGTGATAACAGTCTCGCCAACACTTTCATATAAATAGCGTAACATAATTCAGCGAACACTTTACTTATTTCTACTTTTAATTAGTTTTAAGTAGAAAATTATACAAGTTGCCATTACTATTTCCCTAAACAACACCAATTAACATACTTTTATCCTAATCTATTTTACCATAAACTAATTAAAAAGGCCCTACATAATTAACAAATAATTCTGCCCTCCCTCCAACCACTAAACACCACCTCTGCTACCCACCACCTGCCGACACCACACCACCAAGAAACCGCCACCACTAAGGGCACCAACCCAGAAATCGATGCCACAACCTGCCGACATTACCCATAAACACCAATTACACCGCCAAGAAACCGCCACCACTAAGGYCACCAACCCAGAAATCAACGCCACCAACACAGAAATTAACGCAATCAACCACAACTAATGCCACCAACTCTGAAAAAACGAAATTGAAATCGAAATTTGATAATAATTTGAATCGAAAAATCCGCGTGCGATGGGTTAATTGGTATGTGGGTTGTTCGCAATTTCAGTCGAAATCAAATGTGATTTGGATGCGGTGTGGATCTGGGTTGTTCGCGATTTCAATCGAAATCAAATGCAATCAAGGTTGTTCGCGATTTGTGGGTGGTGCGAAGGTCGGTGGTGCGATATTGTGGGTTGTGCAATTTGTAGGTGGGATGGTCGGTGGCATGAGTTGGGTTGTGGCCGACGACAAGTGATGGTGACAGCTCCGGCTCCTATTTCTTGGTTTGCGTGGTGGTGATGTGCTTATTAGGGTGGTGGTGAGTGGTGGAGGTTTGTTTATTAATCACCTTATTTCTCTCTCCTATTTTATAACTAAACACGATTAGTGATATTCAGCAAGTCAACACTCGTTATAACACTTGCGAGACTTCCGTGACGGAGGGAGTACATTTGTTTTCACAATTATCAAGACATGACATCAAATTAGAGTATCTTGAGTTGTGAACAAGGAAAAAATATAAAGATTATATTTTTGGAAAGCACACATCATAGGACAATGTTTTTATTTAGGTGTATAAAAATGAAGCAAGTAAAAATTTATATATGGATAGTGGAAAAGGTCAAATGTAGCAATTAAAATGAAAGGGAGTATAAAACTAAAAAAAGAAAGAAAAGAAAGTACCTCCTCTTTTTTGCCTTTGCCACCACTAAATAACTTGTAACCTCCAAAGATAGCCAATCCCCATCCAGTGAGAGAGACAATAACAAACTGCATATTACAAAGTTACAAACAAATATTCAAGTTAGTAGCTCATACAAACCATTCCTTGCATAAGAAGAGATCAGAGAAACAAAGAACCGAACTCTCATGAAATTAATAACCAATCATATTTTCTAAGAGACGACATAAAATTAAAAAGAAGAAAAGAAATAAAAACATCAATTTCTAACCTGTCTTAGAATGAAGATGAACATAATTCTTTTAATAAATTTAAACGTTCATCTAAAGGTACTACTGCAAGTGAAAAATACAATTACCAATGTACAAGAACTATTCCAATATTCCATATTTAACACACATGTTTTTCAATTAGTCCCTATGTAAACTTCAAAAAAAAATTAGAAACCGGCCGTAATCATATTATTGTTAAGCAAATGACAGACGCAAAAAAATATTTTTCTGTACCAGAAGAGTGAAGAAAAATAACGGCCAAGTCCAAATGCCTTGCCTAGTTGTGCTAAACTATATAATATTACTAAAGCAATCCCCACCCTTCCATATTTCCCTTCCAAATTTCCCTCCCAAACACCCTTTAATTAAGGATTGTATAAAAAATMMAAAAAATAATTAATAAATATACATTAATAAATGAGCTTTGAAAATAAAATAAAGTATAAACATTTAGTAATTGATACATAACTATTAAAAAAATTAATCACAATCAAAACCTACTTTTTAGATATTTACATTTCAAATAGATCAWAGTTTCYATTTATATAAAAGTAATTCATAATTCATTTACAAACCGAGCATTTGCRTGGGGTTTATCTYGTGTAATCTTCAAAGAAAAAGACCATGTGTACTATACTACTATCATGCACTACTTTAATTATTGTCAGCTAATCAAGCATAAATAGCATTCTACTGAAACACATTATTACTAACTTCCCCAAAATAGAGCCTGCCAGAAGGGATATGTACACATTATGTTGGCCCTTGATTAGATAACAATAGACACTGCCAGAATAGGACATTTTTATAGCATCACGRATCCACAAATCTACTACMAATGAACCACCCCCTCTCTGAAACAACAGACARAAACACACAAAGTGAATAAAAAAGTTAAAATAATTARGATCGTRCTTCCATGAAATTACATAGTAACAGAGGTGGTCACATCTAGTACAAAAGTTCCTGCTATTGGAGGTGCAAAGAAGGTTCAGAKTTCAGACCCTTACAGATATTCCCTAATTTACATGAAGAGGCTGATTTCACGAATTGAAACCAAAAACTGGCAAATAACAAGTGGGCACTTGAATAGCCAACCAAGGGAGACCATCACTAAAGACCAGTCGTTGTACTTGCTCAAAACAAACTGAACAGGATCTAGAACACATGGAACCTTAGATATGCTCTTACCTGGTTGTCCTACATATATTCTCAGTTAAGTCAAATTCACCTCGTCCTACTCTCTACTATTTACGTTTGTCAAATCCAAATATATGCGTGACACATAGACAAATTACTTTCCAGAATTAAAGTAGCTATTAGTGCATTTATGTTTATTTGAATGCCAATCAAAAAGCTGAATTTTCAAACGGGCGGGAGGATGAAGTTATTGATGAAAAGAAGAGGCAGTTGATGAAATTGAAATAAATAAGTGTTTATTGACTGTTATTAATTACAAATCTATCACATACAATACGGGTACAATCATGTTTCATTACTCGTATGCCAATGCAGCAAGATGACCCACAGCGCTTTATGTGAGACTCACATTTCTTCTTTCCAGTACCAGGGTTCGTTGCTCTTTCCAGGGCATCAGTCTAACCTTTCTGGACCCATGAATTCTCAATAAACATAGCGCAGTTGAAATCTGTATTGACATACATCATGAAATACAGCCTTAATCATAATAATAATAATAAATGGACATTTTTGTAGAAATCAAATTGTTATTTATAACAATGAAAATCAGAAAAAATTCGTTACTGCATTAAGCATTCTATTACTACACTGTGATTTCCACCAATGAAAGCAAGTTGAACGTCAATCTTTGGTGCACTCTATTATGAGTCAAGCTGTATCAATTAATATTTACCCTGCCTTACTAAAACCAACAGAATGCAGCTTATCAAATCTATAAGCCCGTAGAATGTCATTCTTAGTTATATCGCAAAAAGACCCTCCTTGGATTCACAATCAATGACGAGAGTACGTACCAGAATTTTATTAAAACAATTAAAAAATAAAAACACCTAGTCCAATAATTCAGGAACATACGTTGATAACATAATAATAACTATAATATAGAAACTTGACCTAAAAACAATCCCATCCTTTTACTGGTTATCGATACTACAATAATGCTTAAGAGTTAAGACTACCTCAAGTAATAAGGACAAAAGGATCAGTGAAGGTTTGTTGACTTTGTTCTTATAAAACAATTTTAATAAAGTTATGGACTACTAGTCTACTACTTGTTCTACAACAAATTGTCTTAAATATTTGTTCTACATCTTTCATGTATGAGGGAGGGGTTTGGAGCAATGGTTCCACCTCCACAAGGTTCGAATCCTCATATTCTCTGCTCCTCCATTGTAAATATTTGCCCGCACTTATGGCTCATTTGCACAGGAAATTTTATTTTTTAAAAAAAAAACCTTTCATTTGTAGAATTGTAAATCTAACTAACAAAGACCCAATGAAAACCAAACTAAGACAAAAGATCGACATACTATTTAAAAAGTCRAGTACAAAAAAGGAGGTTCATAATTTAAAATCCTACCCCAAAGCTTCAGAAAATGAAATGAACCCCAAAAACAACAACAGAATTTTAATTGTTCCTTTGTACATCAATAATTGTTTCAAATTCTATCAAACACCTATTTCAATACATCAAAAACAAATTGTACCCTATGGGGCTATGCACAAGGTTCCCGCTACTGCAAGGTCTGAAAGGTTTACATCTAAACTATCAAGCAATTAAAAACATGCATTTCTTCGAGACSATAAAAATATGCAACTTCGCTTTAAACCCTTAGATTGCTGGTATGAACAACAAGTTCTAAGACGCACAACATGAAGGCATCATATTATAAATGTATTTTTTGATTAAAAAAACAAATAAATAGAGTATGTAATTTCTATAGTTCGATCGACCCACTTTCGAACACAAAATCAA
>SNQN01000516.1:47107-126708 GCA_008642245.1 Bassia scoparia
ATCTTTCTCAGTAAAATCGACATTTAAATCAACATTCAACAGATATAGAAAAAATTAAAAAAGCAAAAAAAAAAAAAGAGGTTAATCCCGATACTTAAGGACGGCGAGTGGGGCAGGACGGCGAGTCGGAGGGCTGTGCGAGGAGGGAGTCGGACGTCGGCGGGAGGTCGAGTCGGCGGTTCGGAAATGAACGAAGGTCTCTCGACTGGGAGGTTTGAGAGAGAGTCAAAGAATGAATGTCGATTCACTATTGTTTGATATAGAGACTGAGACGAGTGAGTGAGAGTGAATTGGGGTTTGGTTACTTGGGTAGAATTAGGATTGATTGATGAGAATGGGCTGGCCCAAATAATTTGATATGGTGAACTTATGTTTTTACATATAAGTAATATGATTATATGAGTATTTTTAGTTTTAATTTTTTATATTAAGAAAATATTATTAATTATAAATATTAACTAAAAAAATTAACGAGTTGCTCGCGAGCTTAACGAGTCGAGTAAGGACTGCTCGACTTGACATCGTTAAGGTACCGAGTCGAGCTCGAGCTCGAGTCGAGCTCCCACGACCGAGGCTTTGACCGATTTTGACCGAGTCGGTCACGAGCTGCTCGCGAGCTCGACTGCTCAATAAGCACCCTAATCTCTACAATCAACAATTTTCGTCTTGCATTTTTTTCCCTTAAATAATCTGGATCTAAATTTTATTTATTATTATATGTATTATTAGGGAAGATTTTTTCTTCTGAATTCGAAAAATCATTCCCCTTTTCTCTACATATTTTTTTTCTTAAAATTATTCTAAAACTCAAATTTAATCTTCCCAATCTAATTCAGTAGTCAATGCATGCAAAATAGAGATTTTATTAATTATTTCAAATTTACAATTTTTACGTGAATGCATTTTTACATTACTTTCTAATTCATGTGAATGTATTTTTAATTTTATTGTACTCCATTATGATTTTGGGATAGTTTTATTATTTTTACAGTGTTTAAATTTTCATGACACCTTGCCGATAATAAGCTTTCAAATGTGAATGTACCTGATCTGACTGATTGAAGGTTGCAATGCTTCATGCTTGAAGAAATGAGAAACACCGGATTTCCAAAAACTTATTTCGGAAATGAAGAAACAAATGGAAGAATGATAACACGAAATTAATATTGCTCTTAAAAAAACGAATTTAATGCTGACTATTACCTTTTACTTGACTTTGTGATTTGATCAATTGTGCTTCTTTTTTTTTTTTTTTGAAAGGAATCTGTTGTGATATGATGGATTGTGCTTCTTTATAAGAAGACTAACTGTAATTTTATGATTTTTCTCTCACTCAAGTATTGATATTAATGTAATTGAATTTGTTTTGGGCAATGTTTGATTAGGCTTTGAATGTGTGATTAATTGATTCTGTTTTATTATTCAATTTATTTTAGTCAGTTATTTGCTTTTACTACATTCAATTTTTATGGCAATCTTTCGAATTAGGTTGATTTTGGGGTGACTTAAATTTTACTGTTTTGGCAAGTTTGACATTAGCGTTAAATTGGTTTGTTTAATTAGGTGATAATTAGCGTTAAATTGGTTAGTCAATTTTTTTATGGCAATTTCCAAAATTATGGGCTGATGTTGTGATTTTCTAGGAACATATTTTTCAAATTTTCAAATTCATACAAATAGATGCGTTGAATGGYTTTTTTTTAATAGTGTGCTTGTAATTATTCTACCATTTTAAGGGTATATTAGTAATTTTGGAGGGGGGACACCATTGCTCCCCCTTCCCTTATATTGTAAAGGCTTTGAAGCAAACAATAGAGTAATCGACCAAACGATCGAACAAAAGAATTGGGAAAAGATTTGTCCAGAGAATTTATATAATTATAATAATAAAACAAAAATGAAGAGGAAAATCAATTCGTGAAACCAAACAAGAAATTAGGGAAAAGAAAACGATAAGAAGTCACCCAAAAAATCCTTACAATTGAGGGCGTGATGAAATTCGAACAATTTCAAATTAGAACCAATCAAAACCCTAATCAAATGGATTGAATTTAAGAGAAGCAAATTCGAGCCAATTGTTTAAGCAAAATCAAGACAATGAAAGGAGAGCATCACAATCTTTAGAGTGACTTGCATCTGAAAGAAGTTAAACAAAGGCTTAAACCCTAATTTGTAAATTAGAGAAATTATATAATGAAGAATTTTCAGATAAGTGTTTACCTGATATTCTAGGTGTTTCGATGTGTATTGTGGCATTGTGGCAGTGTGTGGTGGCAGTGCAGATAGTATGTAGACAAACAACTAACGCAACATCAGTGCAATGGCTGAGAATTTGAGAGAGTGCGAGGAAGGTGGCAGAGCAGTTGATCGGGGGTGGGTAGCGGAGCAGTTGATCGGAGGTGGGTGGCATTGCAATTGATTAACGTCTCGAACTCTCGACAATGAGTGTGAGATTGAGAGAGAAGAGAGAATATGCGTGATGGTTAATTGCAAATTTTCAACTTGCAGAAAAATAGGGTGAATTTTTTTGGCAGAAAAAATAGTGTGATTTTTGTTATTATGTTTTTTTTAATACAAATAAAAATTAAAATTCTTATACAAATTAGTCGTATCCATCAAAATATAATTACTTGTAGTTATAAATATCTAGTGTATGTAGCCTATCTTAAACTTATGATCGACTTTAGCCCCAAGTCTTAAGATATTGGATGACATCACCTTAGCCAAATCTTAAGTTCAGTCATGAAGATCCAAGACCCAACTAAAGTCTTGGAGTATGAGACCCACTCGCTTTATTTAATAATGTTTCTTTCCACATAAATAATAGTAAGCATTTTTTAAAAAAGTAAAAAATTATATATGGCATATATTTGAGTCTTAAGAGTCATATGGCTAAAGTGATAAAGTTGGACAAGTTTTAGGGAGTCTTAACTATAATTATGATATCATTTTTTGTGGGGACTACCAAAAAATAATATCACACTCAAGGCTTAAGATTTGGGGTTAAACTTTCCCTTATGACATATAAATAAGACTGTCATGAGAATATTGTTATTTGTGGCAACACTGGGAACAATGTTATGTTTGTCACAAGAATGCAACTACTTTGTGGTGTAAGTATAATATTTGTTGTCACGGAAAAATTGTTATTGTCACACAAGTGTCAGTTAAATTTTCCACGGGAGGGTAATTACTCGCGGCATAAGTATAATATTTGCCATGGAAAATTGTTCGTTATTTGTGGCCGAATTGTTAAGTTTGCCACAAGAGCGTAGCTACATGTGGCATAAATATAATATTTGGCACGATAAAATTATATTGTAGCAAAAGTGTTAGGTTTGCTACGGGAGCGTAAGTACCCGTGGCATAAGTATAAATTTTGCCATGGAAAAATTATTATTTGTGGCAAAAGTGTTAAGTTTGGCATGGGAGAAAGAATACCCGTTGCATAAGGATAATATTAGCCACGAAATGATAATTCACGTGGCAAATATTTTGATATTTTTGCTAGCTTTGTGTTATAGATTGTTTTTCCCGTGGCTAATTGAAATTATGCCACAAATTTATAATTCCTGTGGCATAATTATTCGTGGCACAAGTGATGATTTGTTGTAGTGGTGCTACCACGATGAACGTGCTCCGTTGAGGGTTGTTCGTGCTTAAGGTCCAACTAAAGGCAAGCGGTTCTACGGTTGCTCCTATTGGCCTGTAACTTTTAATGTTTACTTTCAAGTTTTGTTGTTTAATTTCATTTTGGTTTGTTTTCAGTTTTAGGGTTTTAATTTTAGGGTTTTAATTTTAGGGTTTCTGATCAATTATTTTTTTTTGCAAGAGAACCTATGGGTTTTTTAGGTGGGTTGATGTGCCTGATCAAGTGAGCGAAWTACAACACCTGTTGTTTGTCAAAGATATCACTATCAATGAGTTGCAAGCTCAGAACTATGTTTTGAGGAACAAGCTGAGGAAGATCCGAATGAAGAAGGCAAACCTCTGCCCTACCATCCACTGAAATAATGTGAAGTTGTAGATACATACATTTGTCCCTAGCCCAAAAAGGCCAATGATAAGACACCCCTCGTAACACACAAGTCAAATCGAGAGAGGCTAGGACTTTGACAGGCCCGAAAAAGGCAGAGTCTCTTGCACCAGCACCTATTCCAAGTATCTAGCACCCCAAAAATTAAGTTATATAATCTTCAAATAA
Source organism: Bassia scoparia (assembly GCA_008642245.1). Classification (NCBI taxonomy): domain Eukaryota; kingdom Viridiplantae; phylum Streptophyta; class Magnoliopsida; order Caryophyllales; family Amaranthaceae; genus Bassia; species Bassia scoparia. The sequence goes on from SNQN01000516.1 coordinate 51,312, forward strand.
TTTTTACTTATTTTTAAAAAATATTTTTCTAAGTAATTTTTGGCAATTTTTCGGATTTTCAGCAAATTTAATTAATTTTGACGATAATTAATTAGTTTTATGAAAACTATTCCAAATCACAAACTTTTAGCACGACACCCTATTTCCAAGGAATTTTACATATTTTTCATATATTTTTGATTTATTCGGTTTAATATTTTACGAGATTTCTTAAGCAATAAAACCAAAACCGAGCATAGCGAGCCTCCGGGATTTTGCGCCTCGAGACAAACGCGTCGCCGAGGGAGCCGAAATCCCAAGCATTCGGTGGTAAATCAGCCATTATTCGCATAAAAAATATATATGAATCATATAAAATCGCGTATATATTATGGGATTATATTACGATATTAATTTCATACAGATCTCTGCGATTCGAGTAAACATCTCAGATATACGCATAAATCGACACAATCCAATATAATCGAATAATAAATCGTATAATCATCACGTACGATTAATTAGATTTATCCAATTGCAATCAAGCTATTCAAGCAAGCAAATATCGGCAAAAATCCAGGCCTTTATTAGGCGCTTGCGTACTTACCTGTTTTGGCCGATTTTGACCCTTGCCCTATAAATAGGGAGGCCTTCCCATCATTTCGAAGGAATTTTGGCTTTGGACTTGCATTCTCTTCACTCGTCCAACTCTATCTGTCTTTCTATCTCATTCTCTCTCACAAAACACTCTCAAACACATTCCAAACACATAAAAGCATCTTCAAGGCTCTTTCAGCAATAGATCTACAGAGGTTTGTCCAAGGGGTTCTTTGACAGCTTGTCGCCGTGGCCTATCAAAATACTATTAAAAACTAACCTGCAGCTAGTGGTAAAGGATAGTTTCCACAAGGAAGCAAACTACTAACTGACTAACTGCGAATCAAAGCATCTAAAACTAACAAAAAGATAATTTGGATTATTGATTGTGACTAATTAATTACTTAATGAAAACGATTAACAAAGATGATTAAACTATATAATTAACGAATCTAGGGCTATGGTTCACTAAAGCAGCGATTAWCAGTAAATTGGCATCAACAATTCATAACAAGGCATAATCAAAACAGGGTCAAAGCTCTCTCGAATCAATTGAACCATAGAACTACTCCTAACCGTATCTCTTGACCTAGGATAGTCTCGTTTTACCTATTGATGTTGATTTTGTTCTAAGTCTCAATCGCTAGATCTAGAGACTTGTGACTATTCAAATTAAGCAATTAAGTCGGGCCCTACGAAATTGATTAACATGAAGAACAATCTAATAGGAAATTGATTAAAAGCCAAGTCCTCGAATCAAGCCAACTACAAGTCAATCATATTGCTATAGATCCCCAATCTCCCTAGAAATTAGACTACGCACTCATATTCAAATTAAACATGCTAATTGCGATTGGGGAAAACATAATCAAAAGTATAAATAAATTAAAAGCAATAATAGAATGAATTAAAGGATGAAATAATTACCAAAGAAGCAATTGGAATTGATAAATGAATGAATTTTATTGAATCTCTAAAGAATAGCTAAAGTTAGGGTTCCACAACAATACGTAATTGAGTTTCAATAATAATCTCTGATAATCAATGAATGAATTACAAACTAGGATTTCTCCTCTTAAATACTCTTGTTATTTTTCTAAATTAAAAGAGCTGCTTAATTACAAAAGTGCCATCCTCATTAAAGCCAAAAACAATCAGAAATCGCATGCCCAATCGGATCCCAAACCAATCGGTTTGAACTTCTGAACCGATCGGTTTGACTTGCAAACCGCTGTTTAAGCTGGTTCTTCGTGCTTAGCCCATTTTCGCTTGATCCACGCCTCATGCTACTCTCGTGAAGCTCCGTAGTGTCTCTAATCATCCCAAAATCGATCCAAAAGCTATGAAAAGATCCTGAAACTAATCAAAACACTAAATACACAATATTAGTAGAAACAAGGCCTTTAGGAGGCCAAAATCAACTAAAACGACAAGAGAATGAGGGGGAAAATCCATGCAATAATTCAATACATCAGTTCTAAGGTTCGACAAGGGTTCCTATGTGTTTGAGGCAGCATTCTTGGTCTTCGACGTCGTGTTGCGAGTTATGTTTGAGGAATGTCTCTATTCTAAACCCCCTTTTGCATGCTTGTTAAAAATTCGACTTTCTATGTAATTTGCATGTAATGTTGATTAACAAACGATTTGGCAATTCAAATTAAAAGCAACCTTAAGGCATAACTTTCAATTCCTCGTACGAGTGCTTGGATGCTTGTCTCACAACAATAATATGCTTTAACAAAGACTTGCAAATTTCGTGTTTCACGCCTAATAAGATAACTATGGACAACSGGCATTAGGCTCCTAGAATACGGAATTAACAACACATGCCACAACAAACTAGACACTATTTGCATAATATTATGTTAAACAACCCGTCTAGTAATATTGCATGCTTAGGGTTTAGAACGGAAAACTGTTTGTTGTTGTCTTTCGGACTATGAACTCGCAATAACTTAGTAGAGGACGCTAGATGCCGGGGGGGTGTTGTGCACTACTTCACCCTTACCCTTATCCCCTAATTTAGACCTTTGGTGCACTACRAGACATGGAGTCCTTCGCCTTTCTTTATGCAATTATAGGCAAGGCTTAAAACGGGTTCCACAGCTTCCCAAAAGAAGTGCGGTGGCGACTTCCATTACTCATTTCGAGTATGAACACACAACTATAGGCATACTCGCAATATGCAAAAGCAAGAATTCAATTCTAGCAAACAAGCCGAGCCGCCCTTAAATTGTACCCCCTGAGCAGAGGGTCCGGACCCAGTTCGGCCTAGTGACGCTCCGGCGCCCGTACGGTTTTCTGGTGACTTCACTAGGGAGTTTCACTAAAGCTATTACCTTTAGTTATGTGTGGGCAATACTCGAATTGTTATGCGATTTCAGCGTCCTAAAGACGACATTGTGTTTTCGGCATCCTGCATTACACGGAACTTAGGTCGTTGGCACTGAGTTTCCGTTTTCTAGGCATCACGTCTCATATAAGTGTGTTCTACATTTGAYACAAGGCCGGGGGGATCGTTTAAGATTGGCGCTGGTGCACTACCTATGTAACCAATTCTTAAGCTTGATGCCCATCCCCACCATGACGCGCGGCTGCGTGCACTACAAAGTTGTAATGGTTTAGACCTCCTTTGATCATCACAGTGGGCTGGATGTGTTAAGGATCGTTTTGAGCCTAGTCATGGGACCCTCTTGGACACCCGGACTAACCTGTTCGATAACGTAGCAACTGACTCTAGGTGACTGGACTTTTGTTTTTCTTTTGCATATAGGGTTCATGTTAGCGTGACAACGTGCTACGTGCTTTTAGACTAAGGACCCTAGCCTTACATTCATAACAAACAAGTCATTGAGTCATGTAACAGTCCTCATATAGCAAGGTGATTATTCCTTAGGCGTCGTAATGTCAAAATGGCTGTAAATTAGAGTCATTAGGCGTTACGTCTTTTTTGAGTCATACAATTGTAAATGGAATGATCACCCCTAAGAGATGCATTTCATCACAAGTTGATTCGACATGGAACTTAACTTTTGGTCCATGTGCAAATAGGGTAGACACCAACAGTTGAGCTCGCAGACACAGGGTTCGTTCCACGATTCTCAAGTAGCACTCCGTSAATCAACACCATTGCACTAATGGCCGCTAAAGACCCTTGCATTGACCAGATCATGGCCAAATTAGAATCAATTGATGCTACAAACAAGCGATTAGAGATGGACCATTTCGGAGACCTTGCAAGTGCGGCCTCCGACACTCAAAGGGCCGACGAAAAAAGATTGGAAGGTGTCACCTACACTCAAATATTTGACCACTTGACTGCAAATGGGCTTCTTGAGCACCTTGGCCCATCTTTTAACTCACCTATGGCTAGCAAGGCCAAGTGGTGGAACACCAACAAGTATTGCAAATATCACTTGAGCAGCGGTCACTTGACTGAAGAATGTTACAATCTTAAAGGCATAATACATAGCCTTATCGAGGGGTCACCTCGTCATCCTCTTGGAAGAAGAAGGAACAAGTATTCATTCAATACCACCACACTCACTTCCAGCATGCACTATGCTTTCCAAGAAGAAGCAACTCGGAGGCAGCAAGCCATGAAGATAACTACTCCAGGAGTCAAGGTCATRWAGTGCACCATGGGCGAAGGACCAATGCTCGAGGATTCTGAATCTGAGACTAAGTCTGAGTCTAGTGTTGTAGAAGCTAGGATAGCTAGTCCTAGGGAGTATCTCCTGAGTTTGTGAAGGAGCCTAGTAATCCCCCTTTCCCTTGTCAATCAAGTCTCTTCGGAGACAAACTTATCTGTACTCTCTTTAGAGTTTAATAACATGCTCATTTCTGCTTACTCCCCTTTTCCTTCTTATGATTGCTTTAATTCACAACTCGAAAACAAAAAAAACAATAATGAGTTAATAAAGGCCTGTCTCTTATACACATCTAGATGTGTATAAGAGACAGAGGTCATTTAGTGCACCATGGGCGAAGGACCAATGCTCGAGGATTCTGAATCTGAGACTAAGTCTGAGTCTAGTGTTGTAGAAGCTAGGATAGCTAGTCCTAGGGAGTATCTCCTGAGTTTGTGAAGGAGCCTAGTATCCCCCTCTCCCTTGTCAATCAAGTCTCTTCAGAGACAAACTTATCTGTACTCTCTTTAGAGTTTAATAACATGCTCATTTCTGCTTACTCCRCTTTTCCTTCTTATGATTGCTTTAATTCACAACTCGAAAACAAAAAAAACAATAATGAGTTAATAAAGGCAATGGAAGAGCACAAAAAGAAAACTTCCGTCATCGAGCAAATAGAAAAGGTAGACATCTCAAACAACGACACGCCGCGGGAGATACAGATTGGTCTAATACTAAGTCTGCAAGAAAGGGATGAACTGGTTGTAACACTGAAAGAGTTCCGGGATGTTTTCGCTTGGTCTTATGAAGACATTCTAGGGATTGATCCAGACATCYCACATCACATAATTCCTCTCATAGAGGGGGCTAAGCCAGTCAAACAAAAGCTCTGTCGCATGAAACCGGATGTTGCCCTTAACATTCGGTAGGAAGTCATTAAGCAACACAATGCATGCTTCATTAAGGTCGTCAATTACCCTCAACGGATAGRAAATGTGGTTCCAGTACCTAAGAAAGATGGACGAGTTCGAATGTGCGTAGATTTTCGTGACTTAAACAAAGCGAGTCTGAAAGACGACTTCCCTCCACTACAAAAAAAGCTTATTTAGCAACTGATTTTAGCAACTGACACAAAAATCAGTCGCTAATATTGGTATTTGCGACTACTGGCGACTACTAGTTTCCAATTTTGCGACTGAAAGCTTGTAGTCGCTAATTTGAGAAAAATAGCGACTAGTTGAAATTTGGAGACTAGCCTATCTATATTAGCGACTGATTTAGGTAAGTTAACGACTACCATAGTAGTGCAATTTCTAGCGACTGTTTTTGGTAAGCTAGCGACTACCATAGTAGTCGCAATTTTTATTCCTCATTTTTGGAGGCTTGAAAGTGAAAAAAAATGTAAGGAGTACGTCTTGAATTTAGGTCATCCTTATACCTATGAGCGACTCTAATCATCAAGCTATAAATTTTAATGTGTTTGTTTAATTATTCCAACTAATATATATTAAAAACGAATGAATGGATACAAATATTTCAACAACTCATGAGCTTCTATCACTCGTGGTTGTCTCTCAGTCACTTCTTTGAGTTCTTTCTCTCAACAAGGAAAAAGCCCTAGGCGACCACTTCTCTCTCTCTCTCCTCCATCTCGTGTTGCGCTGCTGCTGTTGTCGCGTCGCCGCTCCTCCATCTCCTGCTATGCTGCTACTGCCCACCAAGGAAAAAGCCGCTCATGTCTCTCTGTGTCCTCCTTCTCGTGCTGCGCTGCTGATGCTCTCTATCCTCCATCAATTGCTGCGCTGTTACTGTTTTTTGCATTGCCGCCCCCAATTGACACCTCTATTGGTGTTGCGTGGTGCTTGCTCTTAATAACATTGTTAGGGTTTCGATTTTATAAGGTATTCTTCTTCTAATCTCCTCTTATTCCGCCCAATTTTGTGTAGAAATGTTTAGGTATTTATTATTTTATTTTGATTTCGTTCAAATATTGTGTAGAAATTTTTTTAGGGTTTTTTTCGTTTCTATTTTTGTGGGGATTGTTGGTCAATTTTTCAAGGATTTTGTGTAATTTGTGTTTTTTTTGGTATTTTCTGCATCAATTTTGGTCATTTTTTAATCAAATTTAAGGGGTTTTCAATCGAATTTCTATTATGTGTAAGTAAAAAATTTGGACTTTTGGTTATCAAATAACACTTCACAAATTTAAGCTAGACTTGTTGAAGACCTAAGCAGAAACTTGTGAAGATTTCCGTTTAATGACGTTTTGTATATGTAGAATAACTTTTGGAATGTTCCTCGTGCAAATGTGGTATGCCTTTGTGAATTTGTGAGGTTTCACTTCCACTTGCCCAGTGAAGTTCCAGTAACATATATCAACACTTCCTTTTTTATTGTTTGTTCCACGAAATCATMAGRGYTGTCTAGTAATACGCTACATCTCCTTTACTCTTCTATCTTTTTTTTCAAAAAAAAAACTATCTTGTTGTGCTTCTACCGTTGTTGAGCTAATACTCCAGATATCACTTCCTGCATCACATTTCCTAAAACTGAATACTAACAGGAGCTGTGATTTTTCGCAATCAAGTTGGATTTCTGTTGCATGGTATGGTTTCCTTGCTTGTTTTGATTTCATTATTAATTRATGTTTGATTATCATTAGAATATGCATTTGACCCATTTGGATCTTTGTGTTGAATATACAGAATTCCAACTGGTCCAAACTTTCAAAGCTTAGGCGAAAGATGGTTGTTTAGTCTTCCGGAGAAAAGTTATTACTATAAGTTCTTTCATATMTTTTGTTAAAGTTGTAACTTGATGATAACATTTCAGATTTGTATATGAGATAAATTTTTCGACAAATAATTTTGTCATGTGTAAGATTTTTCGATAAAAATTTACTCTTATTGATCTCCACATATTTAGTGCTATTTAAATGCCTATAAACAAAATTTAAAAATGATATTTGAATGAAATCAGCAAAAATATTTTTGAATGGGATCAACAACAATGATAATTTCATTATTGTTGATTTCATTTTTTTTATTTTTTTCACCCGAATTTAGCATCCGCTTCAGTCGTCGCTAACATGCAATCAGCGGTCGCTAAATTTATTCTCCACTATGTAGTAGTCGCCAATTTTAGTGACTAACTTATAAGTCGCCAACATAAAAAAATCAGTCGCTAAAATTAGCGACTACCTAGTCAGTCACTAACACACATTAGTAGTCGCTAAAAAAGTTAGTCGCAAAGTAGTCGCTAAGTAGTCGCAAAAATGGCGACTACTCAGAAATCAGTCGCTAAACTTGATTAGCGACTAGCCTTTTGGCGACTATGAATTTTCTAGTCGCCTCAGTCGCTAATTCGTGTTAGCGACTGATTTTTCGGTTGTTAACACAAATTTCAGCGGTCACTAAAAATTGTTTTTTTTGTAGTGCTCTACCATACATAGACGTTCTCGTAGACAACACAACAGATCATGSCTTGCTCTCATTCATGGATGGGTATGCGGGGTAAAATCAAGTTAAAATGGCCGAAGAAGACATGGAAAAGACAACCTTCACCACTCCGTGGGGGCTATATTGCTACGCTGTGATGCCTTTTGGTCTCAAAAATGCAGGCGCCACATACCAACGAGCTGCCACTACTCTACTTCATGACATGATACACAAAGAAGTAGAGGTCTATGTCGACGATATGATCGTTAAGTCAAAAGACCGCGAAGGACATACCCTTGCACTAAGGAAGTTCTTCCAGAGACTCCGATCTTCTTAATCCGCAATAATGCGCATTCGGAGTCACTTCAGGCAAGCTCTTAGGTTTCATCATCAGCTCTCGAGGCATTGAGATTGATCCAATAAAGATCAAAGCAATCATGTCACTCAGGCCACCGCAAAACGAAAAGGAGATCCGAGGGTTCTTAGGTRGACTCRAGTACATRAGCAGGTTCATATCCAAGCTCACAATGGTCTATGAACCCATCTTCAAGAAATTGAAGAAAGGTGCACCCAAGAAATGGGATGATAGTTGCCAACAAGCTTTCGACAGGATCAAGGAATATCTCACAAATCCTCCTATGTTAGCTCCTGCTCGCCCTGGGCATCCGTTACGGCTCTATCTTACAGCAACAAGCACCGCCGCTGGAGCAATGCTCGCTCAAGAAATTGATGGTAAGGAAAATGCTATCTACTACCTCAGCAAGAAGCTCCTTCCATACGAGGAGCGATACTCTGCCCTAGAGAAATTATGCTTGGCTTTTGTGTGGGCATCACGAAAGCTTCGACATTACTTGATCACACATACCATACACATCGTATGCAAATAGGATCCTCTAAAATACCCCTTTGAAAAGCCAGCAGTCAACAGACGCATGTCTAGATGAATGGTTATGCTCGTTGAATTTGACCTTAAGTTCGTGCCTGAAAAAGCCATCAAAGGTAACATTGTCTCCGAGTTCTTAGCAGACTCTTCGATCGAATTCCTTCCTGAGGACTTTGACTTTCCCGATGAGGAACTTATGATGACCGAGGAAGACAGTTGGTCGTTATACTTCGTTGGTGCATCTAATCAAAAAGGATGTGGAGTTGGGGTGCTTTCATTCTCACCACAAGAGGATCACACCCCAAATTCCATCAAACTCGATTTCGACGTCACTAACAATGCCGCAGAGTACGAAGCATGTATTCTAAGGTCTGCAAGCTGTCGTTGCACTTAACGTTAAGAGATTACGGGTATATGGTGATTCCTCACTCATCATAAACCACATATCAGGACGATGGAAGGTACGAAGTGAAAGCCTTGCTTCATATCAGTCCTATCTCGAGAACATTGCATCCCAGGTAGACGAAGTCGAATACACCTACCTACGACGTGAAGACAATCAGTTTGCAGATGCACTAGCAAAACTCGCATCCATGGTGCGAATTCCGAGTTTAGTGGCCCAAATTCCCTTAGTCATTGAACGAAGACAAGAACCAGCATTCATCTGCACTTTAGACGAAACAAATGAGATGCCCCACCTCGATCAAGAAGAGCCATGGTACAAAGACATTAAGGGCTACCTAGAAACTYGCGAATATCCTTCTAGTGCAACCAAAAAGCAACAAAGGGCTCTGAGGCGTCTTGCATCTCAGTACATTCTTCAAGGCGGAGAACACTACAAGCGCCACTACAATGGTTTCCACCTACTTTGGATCACTCAACAAGTAAGCAAAACAATCATGGAGCACATCCATGACGGAATTTGTGGCACCCACATGAATAGCACGCTCTTGGCCTCCAAAATCAAGTTGGGGTATTACTGGACCACCATGGAAAGGGATTGCATGCAATACGTCCGTATATGCGACACTTGCCAAAAGAACTCTAATGCACATCATGTTCCTCCATCTCTCCTATCCACGTTTGTCTCTCCATGGCCTTTCTCTGCATGGGGAATAGACATAATAGGGAAGATTACGCCGCCCGGGCAAGGATGTCATGAATTCATACTTCTGGCCACAGATTACTTCACAAAGTGGGTCGAAGCAGCGTCATATGATAAACACCAAGCTAAGCACGTGGTAAAGTTCTTASAAAACAACATCATCTGTCGCTATGGGATTCCTCATGAAATTATTAGTGACAACGACACCCACTTTCAAGCAGAGTGTACGAATCTAATCGCAAAATATAAGATTTAGCACCACAAGTCATCACTGTCCAGGCCACAAGCCAATGGGGCAGACGAAGCAGCTAACAAAAATCTTAAAACAATTATCTCTAAGATGACGGAGAATTATCGAGATTGGTAGCAAAAGCTACACTTCGCTCTGTGGGGTTACAGAACCTTTATTCGTACTTCAACGAGGGCTACTCCTTTCTCACCGCACTAGTGGAAAAAAGCTCATTTGCTGCGGTTAATTAGGCTTCATTTGCTGCGGTTTTGAATCGCAACCTGCAGTAAATGACTATTTGCTGCAGTTGTAACCGCAACAAATAGTGGGTACTATCTGCGGTTATGGCCAAAAACTGCAGCAAATTTGCTGCAGTTTTTATCGATAACCGCAACAAATAGTACCACTATTAAATGGTCTCTATTTGCTTTGGTTTTTCGCTATAACCGCAGAAAATATTATTTTTTTTATTTTGTAATTAATATATGTGTATATATATATATATATATATATATATTATGACTATAAATATGCCTCTCTTTTTTTATTATTATTTGTGGTGTTGTTCCTTTTAAGATGAATGACTAATAAGTAAATAGGATTCAATTGAAAGAGAAAATAGTAAAATAAAACAAACTCATATATGTTTACAAACATATACGAAGTATATATATTCAGAAAAAAATTACAGTAAAATTTAATATTACATAAACACTCCTCTTTTTTCCTACAATACCCTGAAATTAGGAAGAATAAATCAAAGAATATCAACTACTATTCTTGCTCTTCAACGATAAACTATTCTTGCTCTTCAACGATCAAAACGAACATAAAGCTGCAACAATTTTTAAAAAAAATCTCATGAGGTCCAACCCAGAAAAACAAAATTCAAAGAAATCAATCCAAGAAAAATAAATATCACAAAAAATTATAATCAGAAATCAAATGGTATGAAAAAAGAGGAAAATCACATGAGATTAAAATTATAAAATTCAAATCTTGAAAGGAATCGAAAATACATCAAAAAAGCCCAGAAAATAATCGAAAATACATAAAAAAAACCCAGAAATAAAAATCAGATTCTAAGCGTTATAAAAAATCATATTTGAAAACAAAAAAAAATCGAACAATAATGAAGAACAAACCTATATCTCGTGAATACAAAAAAATTAAATATAAAGCAGAAAATATTCCAGAATTATAAAAAAAACCAACAAAGCGAGTTGGAAAACCAAAGAATAAGAAAAACCTCAGAAAAATAAAAGAAAATACTTAAAGAAGAGTATTGAGATGAGAGCAAGTAACCGAACTTATTCTGGAAACCAGAATTATGGAAATCGTCCCTTTTTTGTTGAGCTTATTCTGTAAATATGAGCACCAATACAAAAAATCAAGCTCGAATGGCGCAAAATAAATCAATGAAACACAAAGACACCCAAAAAAATCGATTAAACAATGCATTAAACTCAAAATCTTCTTTGGCCGAAATCAAGCAACGAAAATTGAATTGCGCCATAACTCGGAATAAATAAATTATGTCTAATAAAAACTAAACCAACAATATGGAAAATCACAAAAGCAAATTTTGAAAATCGAAAAAAAATCGAACACAAATCGTGAACATACCCAGATCTCAAAAATATAACACAAAARAAATCGAAAAATACTAGAAAATTCTAYATCTATATATTAGAAAATTAGCAAACCCAAAAATTATAAAAAAATCGAAAAAAAACCAGGGGAGGACCGACGACGATGAAAAGGAGAAGACTAGTGGCGGTGTTGGTGGGTTCGTAGGGAGGTTGTTGGTAGAGCTCGTCGGTGGTGGGTATGGCCGATTAGTCGGTGAATGAGAGGAGAGAAAACCCGGATTGAATGAGAGATCATATGAGAGAGATGAAAGTGAATGACCGGTATGAGAGGAGTAAATGAGAGGATACGAGGAGAGAGAATGTGAATGGGTATAGACCGTATGGTATGAGAGGAGAGAGAGTGTTTAGGGTTTGTCAATTGTCATTATACATATACTCTGTATAAGCTAGCTAAGGGGCCCGTTTTGTGTTTGTGTTATATATTGGGCCTAGTCATTTGCTGCGGGTGTCCATATAACCGCAACAATTGTAATGCTCTCAATTTTTTCCCCTCTAATATGTAATATTTGTTGCGGTTATTTATAAAACCGCAGCATATAACTCTCAAATGCTGCGGTTTTTATACAACCGCAGCAAATGAGCCGCATTATATGATATTTTTTCTACTAGTGCTGGTCTATGGTGCCGAAGCTGTTCAACTAGTAGAAGTAGAGATCCCGTCTCTACGCATCGTCCTAGAAAGCAAACTCCCAGAAGTAGAATGGGTAAGGGCAAGATTCYACGAGTTATCTTTGCTCAACGAAAAACGGCTAGCGACCTTGCATCATGTGCAAGCATACCAAAAGAGGGTCGAACGATACTTCAACCAGCGAGTCAAATCACGAGGCATCAAAAAAGGTGATTTGGTTCTAAAGCACTTCGTAAAACAGTCCTAGATCCTCGAGGCAAGTTTCGTCTGAATTGGGCAGGTCCTTACATTGTCAAAAAGATCTTACCAAAAGGGGCAGTTCAACTAATGGACACAAATGGTGATAACTTCTACAGCCTCACCAACMTAGACCAYCTCAAGAAATACTACGTCTAAGGCATACACGCGRACCGCGTCTCAGCAACACAATAGCACCATGCATCAGAACTTCGGATGACCTGATTCCTTATGGGATACGTAGGCAGCCTCGCCCTTGGGCTTGGTCACAATAACAAGTGCCCTACTTGTTTTGGGATTAGCAAGTGAACAACAGTCAAGCGACAATTGGACGAAGTTTTCTTTAACATGCTCAAAGTAAAAACAATGTATAAAAAGCAATGCAAGTTCGTAATTTATTACTACTTGTAATTAAATCGAGCAACTACAATGCAAAAGGAAACTTCACGTTCCAAGTTTACTTATTACATGAAAAAGCGGCTCGCAGACCAATCACTTTATTAACTCATTAATAAAACAAACATTAAATTAAACAAGAGTTGTGGAAAAAAGCAATCACTCCTTCATCTCCTCTTCTTGCTCCTTGGCATCATCCTTCTTTGCACCTGAGCTTTCACCTTTAGGCTTCCTCACCCATTTGCGTCTCTTGGGTCTATCTTCCACATCAGCCTTCCTTTTTCCTTTAGCATCCCCTCCAAGCATCTCTTTAGGCTCGAGTCTTCTTTCGGCAACATTTGAGTCAATCCTCAAAGGAGGAAGTCTTTCAAGCCTACTCCAAACGGGCACCTTCTTAGGACCAAGTCTGTCCTTAGCAAAAATAGCTCTAGACTTAGTAGCAGGGGCCTTAGTAGAGTCACAGTCCAGTCTCTTACTCTTGTAATGGTCCTTCTACTCCGCACGTCTTGCCTCTGCACGACTCATCACATCAGTGGCATTCATCTAGACATGGTAATGAGCAGAAATCTTGTGGTCACCTCGAGTAATTAGGATCACCTTAAGTGTAGAATGGTATTCCCAGTACTTCTCCCACTCTATTGCATTGCCCGAATGCAAGCGCTTGTCCTCAGGACGAACCGTGTCAACAGCGGGAATAAGCTAAACTTTCCCGAATTGCCTTATCACCCTTGAAGGGAAATAAAAGGTCAACACAGTCAAGCTAGCCATGCTCACATATGAAGACAAGCAAGTATGCACCATACTCCTAATACCCCACCAAGGGATAGTCRACCGCACGAGAATGCCACGGTCAACAAGGATAAGAATCCACTCATGCTGAGATTTGTTGACATGGACCCTCTTACGGGAAAAGAATCCCTTATCAGAATATTTGACAAGATTTTGGGGTGCCTCAACTAGGCTCAAACGCTCCATCAGCCAAATCTGTCATGAAGCAGCATCATGTGCAATATTTAGTCATCACATCAACAAACAAGCAATAATATTTGTATAAATGCACTATTTTGCAAATATTCAAACAAAATATTGTACTTGTAATAAAACAGGGCATCCAGATAAGGGCACATGCGCATCCTTCTTAAGGCAATCGAGTATCATGAATAACTCTCCTGTGCACAATTGCATAGGAGTTCAACTGGCCTCACATTGCTCGACAATAGAAATGCTAGCATGACCAACATTCGACTTGCCATGGACAAATAAGAAACGTGCAAACAAGTAGATCATAATTGTACGTCTACGGTAAACTCTATGGCAAGAAGCATCACAAGCAATATAGTCAACTAAAGCAAGCAAATTAATTTCCCGACCATGCACTATGCGTCGTGAAACAGTTGGACTAAGTCTCAAGTATCGCTCATATTCATCAACAAAGAGATCAACAATATTAGGGATACAAGGGAGACTTACAACAGGCCAGCCAATAATAGCACCAAGTTCCTCAGGCAAAGAAAAAATTTCCTTGTCCCGAAGACGAAAACAATGCGTCAATGGGTCCCATAAGCTTATAGCAGCATGAAGAAGGTTTGTATCGAGACTTACATACCTTAAAATCAAGAGAACATCACAATTCAGCCTTGCAAGGTCCTCCCTTTCACGAGCATCCAAGTTTCGAAGCACATCATTCAAAGCATTAGCAAAGTCTCCCTCTCCATTTGATTTGTTGCAAATTCTTTGATGTAATGAATTAAATGAAGTTCAAAGCAATAATGTAAGAGAGATTTTTAAGCACTAAGGAGGCTGTAATGAATGAATTAGGGCGTGCATAAACCCCTATTTATAAGCAATGAGGCCGAACAAACTTGCCAAAAATCGAAAATCATTCAAAAACAACTCGATTCTGGGCGTAATTGCGCCCAGCCTTGGCGCTATGACGCCCAGTTTGAGCTTGTTTTTGGCCATTTTTCTCTTTTTAGCTGCTCCCATGCACGATGGCGRGCAGTTCTTGGTCCTATCTAGGTCCTACCCTGCATTTTCAATAATGAACGATCCGACATTCGCCTCAACAACYCAACACAACATACACAATAACGCGAGACGATCGACGCCGTCTTAGAAGTAATTAGATGCATTGCATATAGTTAGGAAGTTGGCTTTTGTGAATTGTAATCAAAGCTCGGCATTACAAAAACGAGCTATGTCTAGAGTCATACACGAGTCTAGTCATATTTACACAAGCACTCGAGTATAAACTAGAATCGAGTCAAGTCAAGTCGTGTCAAGCAAAAGTCAACAAATAAGTCTAAGCAGGTCTAAGCTAAGTCTTATAATAAACAAATGCAAAGCTAGGGTCACCACCCTTTCCTACAGGTGATAGGTACATCTACTACTCGCGACATGTCGAAAAACCAAGTGACGCTAGCCCTTGTAAGTTAGACTTGTCCGACAGGGAAAAGAACTACAGTAGAGGTTCCCGGTATGGAAAACTAAGACGAGGGTCCAGGCTGAGAACGAAAGGTTGAAGCTCCACCCCGGTTAATGACTGGTCTCATTTGTACATCGCCGTCGTCATCAGCATCCTCATCGTCGCCCTGATGAACCTGCATAAGGGTTTTCAAGTCAAAAATGGGTTCCTGACCCTACAAAACATTGAAATCACGAGATTTGGTGCACTTATCGAGTCTCTCAGCTGACAATAGGCGTGTTTCCAAGKATRTATTATTCCCAGCAGCCTCATAATGCCTGCCCGAGGCATCTATTTCGTAAAATAGGCAAGTCAGCACATGAGTGAATACTAACATGAAAAGGCAAACWTGTCCAGCTCCAAGGGGCATTGAGTTCTGAGCACGCCTAACAATCGGAGGAGCAAGCCCAATGAACTCTTCCAAGTCAGGACGGATCCTAAAGTTAGTAAAGGGGATCTCACCGAGGTCATAATCAGGCTGCACGAGCCAAGCCAAAGTTAGTGCACAACTAGCAGAAAGCAAATGAAAAGAAAAGGTGTGGATAAGCAAGACTCACACCTCAACAACTAGCTCGACTCGGGGGGCTAGTTGSTACTCAATGAAACGCGCATAGGCATCCTGACCCCTGTCACCAAGCAAGAGGTGGTACTCCACTACCTTACCATGACTCAAGTCGTTGGACATCATGGTGATCAGCAGCTCCTCATCCATCATAGTGACTGGAGGATCCTGAGGCACTGCAGCTGCAGAAAGGCTATGTTGCCTCACCACATGCTCCCCAAGGTACCATACAAGCCCTTGAGGTCCTTAGAAAAGGCATCGCCTCTTGGCAAGCTCAGCTGCTGTAGCGAGCCTCATCGGTCTCGCATTCCCCACTCGCCTCCATGGGCGCCACTCCACCTATAGCAAAATGTGGTTAAAATGACAAAGCAATCAATACAAGCATACAAGTAAAGGGCAGCGCAACTCACCTCAGTTGGGTTCAGGTGGCGAACGACCCTCGTCGGTTGCTAAAGCCCACCGATCCAAGATGGAGTGTCTCGGGGTGTCCATTGAATCATCACCGGCCATCTAGCGGGTTGTGCATGAGGATCCAACCTAGGCACCAAACCCATGTGTGGAAAGTGCTCATAAGCCCAGAACTGCAAGTACAATCAATGGGTCAGGCAACAAAAGCAAAGTAAATGCAAACAAAGCGGTAAAAGTCAAAGAAAATTACCTCGAGCACTCTCTAGCAGCCAGCCAGCYTAGGGATCGCAGTGCCATCCACCTGACGGTAGTATAACCTCATAGAATGCATCAAAGCACCATACACTACTAGAATTCCCCCTAAGGTCGACCGAAATTATCGACCGATAAAAAATCGGTCGGTAACACCGACCGACACCAACCGACACCAACCGCAATCGGTCGGTGTACCGACCGATGATTCGGTCGGTAAATCATTGATTTTTATTCCCTCCATAAGACGAAAATTAAAAAATTTCAAAAAAAGTTACCGACCGAAAAATCGGTCGGTAATTGTTATTTTAAAAATAAAAAAATTCCTTTTCTTTTTCTCTGAAATCTCGCACTCTCTCTATTTCTCTAATAACCCCACCCTATTATCATTACTCTCTCTCTCTCTCTCTCTTATCCTGACTTACTTTCTCTCACCCTTACCTATTTTTTAGATCTCACTCTCTCTCTTCCCTTTCACTCGCATCACCATCTCCATCTCCCTCTCCCTCCTCTCCTTTCATTTTTTATTTCAGTCTCATCACCATCACGCCTCGCCACCGTTACGCATTGCCAACTTTACGAAGGTCAGTTTTTTTTCTCTTCGTTTTTTGATTTTCTTGTTTTAGATGTTTAGATCTYATTTTTTTTAGTTTCGTTGTGGTTCAWTTTTTATTCGACCTTCTTGTTGTCGCGACAAGATTCGTCGGCCTTCTCTCTTCTCAACACCACACCAGGTTCAACTCTCTTTTTCTCCTCAACACTATGCACGCACCGCCATCTCCTTAGATCTGGTAAGTTATTCTTTTTTTATAGTTTTTTTGTCATTTAAATTTGATTTTTGATTATCATTAGATGTAGGTTTGTCAAGGTTTTGTTATTTTTTGGGGATTATTTTTCTTTTTCTGAAAATTCCTTTTTATTTTCTGATTTGGGAGCTTGAATTTACCTCACTTTTTAGTAATTTTTGTTGAAATTTTCTGATTTTGGTGTTATTTCTTGCAAAGTAGGATTTTTAGTTTAAATTTTGTTTAATTTCATCTTGATATTTTCAATTCTCTTCAAAAACATGTTGTGTATTCTTAAGATGGAAAATGTTTTTAAATTTATATAGTTAACTGAATCAAATTTTAGGGTTTCAATTGGTAATTATTTGTTAATAATTTTTTTTGAATTATTTGGTAATTATTATGAATGTTTGTCGGCCAAAACTGAGACAAACCGTCTTCACTTCCCTAATTTCAAAGGGTGTATGGTTTTGAGTTTTTTACATCCTCTAAACTGTTGTATTGTGATGGTTGAGCCAATGTTAGGATTGTTTGCCAACTCTTGTCACTTATCAATGATGCTATGTACTTATGCGTGGATTTGATTGCAATGGTGTACCATAATATTTTGTGACTACAAATGGGGATTAACATAACGTAATAGAAAACTCTTGGTACATTTATTGCTTTTCTTTTAATAGTTTGGAGAAGTTTGGTTCAAATGCTAACTATTGAGTAGGTTAGTGTTGGACACCCCATTGCTATGGTAGTTAGGAACCTAATAGACTCTTCATGTCGAATCATGAATTTGTAGATTTAAGGCTTTTTACATCTTTATTTGACTAATTGATTAATGAATAATCTCTAGTTGAAGGCTATTTCAATTTCCATATTCTTGCTATTACTTTTGTTAATTAGTCTGAACGTGTCTACACGACTACACTTGTCACAACTTGCTTTTACTAGATCAACCAGCACTAGAAAACAGGTTCTTGAATTAGCAACGAAAAGCAATCTTAAGCCTGTTACTTTAGAACTCGGTGGAAAGTCCCTCTTTATCATATGTGAAGATGCAGATGTAGACCTCGCTGTGTAGTCTGCTCATTTTGCTCTGTTTTTCAATCAGGTATGAGGGGAGAATTTTAATCTATTGAATGATTAATGTGGTTGATAAGATACTCTGCTGATTGTTTTTGGGTTGCTAATTGGTGATTTAGATTTTATGTAGCCATATCTTACATTTTCTCCATCGTGTTCTTTGTATTTTTAAAATATACATATATTTTCATTTATCTGTTTAATGTAAACTAAAGGATTATGGAATCATTGCTGTCATATGGATTTTCACTTCTGTTTAAACCAAAGTACTTTGACAAATTTATAAAGACTTTGAGCGTGATTACTGTCCAACTGCCGCAAATTGAGCGCCAGTTTGTTTGGTAAATAATGGGTAGACCCCAAATCCATTGTCAATCTCAGTGAGAACCCCCAATTTGAGCTTTGAAGATTGGTTCTTCTATCAAATAACGATCTTCACTTTTGTAGTTTGCCGTKGTTTTATTTATACCATGCTTCTTACTGCATGATCTTCTAGGATAGGTAAAGAGCTGTCAAAAATTTTCCCCCTACAGTGTTTATCGTATATATTGTATAAATTGTTACTTGTGAAAAGATGTAGTAGCAACGCTCGCTAACTGTAAAGTAGAGAGGGTACCTTACTATGTACTTAGCAAGTTAGCAMCAATGAAACTGTATTCTACCTGTGTGGCTGTGTTCTGCAGTTTAACTCGCAACATTCTTATTGTTCATATAACCATTGTATGTGTGTCGTTACACAGATAACCTATGTACTTAATAATGCATTATAATAACCATTCAGGTCTGGTTTAGTCATAAATTATGATCAGCAAATTATCTTATGCACTGTACCGTTGTATTAATCTATATTATCCTGCTCAATTTGGTTTTTACTGCTACCTTCCTGTCTTTTACCGAGTCGTCGTTGCTTGTAACTGCGCGCAGCTTCGAGGTAAGAGCTTAAACTTCCAAGTTGGCCAGTTTCTTATTGCACTTGTTATGTCTGTCTTTTGTTTCTTGTCCCCTTTGTTAATATTATACCTAGAAAAGCATTAAGAGAATGACTTAAATCTTTGTTTAATCTTCTCCAGTGATTTGTTCTGTAAAGTTATTTTGGTTTACGCTCCTTTCTTCAATAAAAATAAACCTTTTATTCTTCAATGATTAATCCTCACTTCTTTAGTAGTATATTGATTGGCCTCCGCCCTCTTGGAGTTCGCGGCAGACTAATCTAGTAATTAGCTATATAGATGTACAACATAAACAAGCATTGAGGGGGAAAGAGACTAACTGGATTCGAAAGGGGAATATGCAAAGTATTTTGTCGAATTGTGAGATTATTATGATTAATCTTCCCTAATGATGAGATCTCAAAGGTTTTCCTTTAAAATAGTATTTCTTGTTCAACAAGTACGTTCTATAATAAARGTATTTCCATCGTATTACGTGTATATGATTTGGATAATAGCATTAATCTTGATTAATAATTCATTAACTTAAGAATATTTTGCTGTAAGTATCAACTTTTGCAAATTAATTTACAAACATTCTGAAATGGTTTAGCATTATTGTAAGCATGTTCCTCTTTTCTTTCTTCTTCAATCATTGATCATACTGCACAAATTTGTTGTTTTTACAGTTTGTCTTGAGCACTAGAAGTGGAGTCAATGGTTTTACGCTCGACCCATCTCTTGGAGAGTTTTTATTGACTCATCCAGACATCAAGGTACACTTTCTGGAAAAGCTTTTACTGGCACACAACGGGTATTAACTGGTTTTATCTTTTCCTTTTTTAAGCCATAGTTAGAATATATGATAAGAAATCTTAGTCTTTTAGTTTTGTATAACTGTATAAGCATTCTCGTTGCTATCAACCTTTCCTTGGCTCAATTCCAAGTTTTAGCACATTGATCTGTTGTAATTCTTATGGCAAGAACTTGATTTGATCCCTGAGAAGATACATGACCGCTCACCAGTATTCCTTGGCAGCTATGATGATGCTGAAGACATCAAAGCCATGTATGCTGCTGCAGTGAAGAATTCATGTGCTTTAGCAGATGTTTCACCTGAACATCTGGATCCTGTTAGCAACAATTCCTACATCTTACAGTGGTACCAACTACCAAGTGTAATTGTACAAGTGAACTATGTTTCAGTATATATGCTCCTTAAATGTGCATAATGTAAGAATATATATACATTTGGATGAGTACAATTTAACAATCATATTTCATACTGAATCTCAATGTTACCTTTGTTTTATCCTTTGATTTGGCTGCAACGTGCTATGGTTTAGAGTTTAGACTCTGGTCTATGTCGCGTGTAAGCTATTAAGGAACCGGCAATTGCACTAGCTGGGTTCCCTTTTTTTTAATTTCTTTATATTAAATTACCGACCGACTAGCGGTTGGTAACCAAGAAATTTTCAACTACCAAAGTGCAATATAGATTTTACCGATCGCTAGTCGGTCGGTAATGAGAATATTTAAAAAACACAGTGGTATTACCGACCGAATGTGCGGTCGGTAATG
Organism: Bassia scoparia; assembly: GCA_008642245.1. Taxonomy (NCBI): domain Eukaryota; kingdom Viridiplantae; phylum Streptophyta; class Magnoliopsida; order Caryophyllales; family Amaranthaceae; genus Bassia; species Bassia scoparia. Next base: position 72,142 of record SNQN01000516.1, read on the forward strand.
TGTTTTCCCCTCTAATTTTCTATTGTGGGAAAAACACATCACCAACCGAAAAATCGATCGGTATTACCGACCAAAAATCGGTCGGTAACCTCGGTCGGCCGAAGCCAATTTTCTTGTTGTGATAGCCGAATCCACCCTAGTCATAGGAGGAAGCAACAGAAAGATCCTCCAAAATAGGGAGAAAACGAAGCTGAATTCTGCTCCTCGTGCCCTTATCAGGACATAATGTCATGCTAAGAATGACCAAGATAATGATCCTGGCTGACTGCTTATCAGTGGTACCGGCCAACTCTAAGCCCTCCACGAGCAAGCTCTGTGATGCTCAATTATCCACGCTCTCAGCTCGTAGGCGGGAAGCAATCGGACCCAGCCACTCATCCAACCAAGGATCAGAAAGCCTGTTCTCGTCATCCAAAGGGACAAGCTTTTCAGTGAGAGCAAGCCCAATCAACATAGCTAAATCGTAGGGGGTCACGACCATTTCCCCCCACGGGAAGTGAAAGGTGTTCGTGGTGTCCCAGAACCACTCCAACAGGTCGAACACCAGAATCATAGGAGCAAGTGAGTATGACTGACTAACCAGGTTGAGAACAAAATCCTGGAAGCCACATTGCCCAAGGATGTCACATACTCCTCCATGGCGCTCGATAAACTCTCTACAAAATATATCACCAATCGTATGAGAGGTCCGGTACGTCCGAGTACGGTAATCGCTCTGCACAAGAGATGATAAAAGAATTAGCAAACAAGGAAAACAAAAGACAACCAAACAAGTGAAAGCATCATACTCGTCCATTCCTCGGACAGATAGAAACATGGCGATCTAGGGAGCAGCATAACTCAGACTTATCCCAGTTGGTCGCCCTCCTTCTCTAATGGGAACTACGCACTTGTTTTCCTCTTCGCACTGGCATGCTACAAGCAGAATGGGGCAAAGATTCTGAAAACAAACGGGCAGCATAACAGCTAAATATGGACATCTCGCACGCAAACAAAAGGCCCTCTATGGGCTTACAGCTAATCAACACAACCATGGTCGAAGGAAATGCACAATTTCCTAGCAGTTGGAATAATAGGCAAGCAACTAGAGAGGCGAGAAAGAACACTTCTTCTCCCCAGTGAGTATACATGCCTCACAGAATGCACAATTCCACTCGCAAATTTTATATGCAATGAGGATTTCAAGAAGGTGTATACGCTCGCTCACATGTTATAATCGTCAATTTAGCAAGTAAACACCATTAACAAGTGTTTTTTCAAGCTTTAAGCTACTTACAATGGTGAAATCTTACATGGGCATCCTCACTGTTGCAAATAGGCATGGAAAGGTTTATTCTATCATCAACAAGCAAGAATAACCAAGGCATATGCATAATTCAACAAGGCATGGGCATAGCAAGCTACTATTCATCATCTTCTTCAAGTAGTAAGCTTACAATGGCTTAACTCATTCAAATTTGCACATTCATCATCTTCTTCAAGTAGTAAGCTTACAATGGCATAACTCATTCAAATTTGCACCAAATTTGATGAAARAAGTTTCAAAAGACTCACATAAGCATGAACAAGCCAAAGCATTCAACAATTTCAAGCATACACAAGCAAGGGAGAAAGCCCCAATTCAATTGCACAAATTGACAAGGCATATTCAAATGGCATGATTTTGAGTATTATAATTGCAACTTACAAGTGAATTTCAAGTTTTAAGTAGTGAACTTACTTGAACTTGGMATTTGATGAGCAAACAAAGCCTTTCCAAGCAATTTTAAGGTGTAGCAATGGAGTTTAGAAAGAGTTTGCAATAGACAAAGCAAGAGGCAAATGGAAAATGAGGAAAAAGTGCCAAAATAAGGCACGAATTTCAGCCAAAAAAGCCGAAGCACTGGGTGAAATTGTGCCCAGTTTCGTGCTATTTTTGCTCGAAAATCGAGCCTTCTCGTGGGCCAACTTGTGTACGCYCGAAGCCCGTTGCYTTCAAATGTTGTTGGTACWTCTTGGAAATTCCAACTAACTATCAAAGTCATGCACAATGAKCAAAATGCCCTGAGTAAGCTAAATGGGCCCGAAAGTCATCGAATCACTACAAAAATACACCTATAAGAGTTACGACAAGCCGTAAGAGAATGCAAAGTCACAACGGAGCAATAACCACGATCAGGTGAAGATCYAAAGCAGATCAAAGTTAAAGCGCGCATTCTCCAGTCGAACTTGCATCATCCTCGCAAGAGCCACGCGTTAGCCCGATTGTGTACACGCAATGCTAGCATTTACAAAAAGACATTGCTATACGCAATCGTGGCTATACGCGACGTTACCTCAAGTTTGGTTCTCCGAGAAGACTAGCCGAGACGGGATACAACAGATCAAGCACACACCAGCAAAAAAGACATTGCTATACGCAATCGTGGCTATACGCGACGATACCTCCATTTGAGTTCTCCCGGACGACTAGCCTAGATGGGATATAACAGATCAAGCACGCACCAGCAAAAAGACATTGCTATACACAATCGTGGCTATACGAAACGTTACCTCCATTTGAGTTCTCCCGGACGACTAGCCGAGATGGGATACAGTAGATCAAGCATACACCAGCAAAAAGACATTCTCTATACGTGATCGTGGCTATACGCTGTGTTACCAGTATATTAATATTCCTATATGACATACCCGAGATGGGATAAACAAAGTTCAAGCAAGCACCAGGTCCAAACGGAGGCATCGATACGGACACCATTTCGTCTTCCCCAAAGAGGTCCAAACGAAGGCATCGATACGGACACCGCAATAATTCCCCATGAAGTCCCAATGGAGGCATCAGAGTGGACATTGAGATAATAGTACCCCAGGAAGTCCTAACGGAAGTATCGAGGTGGACAACCTGTTAGTAGAAAATCCTAGTAGAATCAGAACCATAGGAGGAAATTCCCCCCGAAGATTGAAGCACGGAGCCCCGGTGGAATCAGAACCATAGGTGGAAACGTAAGCAAAAATGTTAGCAACAGAGACATGCAAGCAAGCAACATACAAACGCAYGTGCAGGTAAAACTAACGCATTTGTGTTGCAGGTACCGGGTACTTTGGCTTTCATTTTACGAGATTTCACTCTCTGCAAACTCAGCAAAAGTGGGGGCTTRTGTAGATACATATATTTGTCCCTAGCTAAAAAAGGCCAATGATAAGACACCCCTCGTAACACACAAGTCAAATCGAGAGAGCTAGGACCCTGACAAGCCCTAAAAAAGGCAGATTCCCTTGCACCGGACACTGATTCCAGGTTAGCACCCAAAAAATAAGTTTTAATCTTCAAATAATTTTAAATTATTTTAAATAATTTTTCTAGAATTTTTCGGAATTTTTCTGAATTTTTCGGAATTTTTCTGAATTTTTCTAAGTATTTTTGGCACTTTTCGAAATTTTCAACAATTTAATTAATATTGCGATAATTAATTAAATTATGAAAACAATTCCAAAATTCACAAAATTTTAGCACAACACCCTATTCTTCACAAGGAATTTTTACATATTTTTTCCATAATTTTTCAATTTATGGTTTAATATTTACGGATTTCTTAAGCAAAAACGCAAAATCGAGCATAGCGGGCCATCCAGGGATTTTCGCCTCGAGACACGGGTCCCGAGGGAGCCGAAAATCCCAAGCATCATGGTAATATCAGCCATAATTTCAATAATATCAACTATAATCCTATAAAATCGCGTATATATTTTATACGATTATATTACGATATTATTTCATTACAATCTCGCTATTCGAGGTAAAACATTCTCGAATATCGCAAATAAAACCAACACAATCGCAATAATATCGAATAATAATCGTATAACATCACATACGATTATATTACTATATTATACAATCGCAATCAAGCTATTCGAGGCAAGCAWATCGGCCAAAATCCAGGCCTTTATTGGGCGCAATTGCTCCCAGTTTTGGGCGTAATTGCGCCCAAAACTTACCTGTTTTTGGCCGATTTCGACCCTTGCCTATAAATAGGGAGCCTTCCCCGTTCATTTCGAAGGACTTTTTTGGCTTTGGACTTGCATTCTCTCACTCGTCCAACTCTCTCTCTCTCTCATTCTCTCTCACAAACACTCTAAAACACATTCAAACACATTCGAACACATAAAAGTATCTTCAAAGGATCTTTCGCAATAGATCTAAGAGGCTTTCAAGGGTTCTAAGGTTCAACAAGGGTTCCTACGGGTCCGAGGCAGCGTTCTTGGCCTTCGACATCGTGTTGCGAGGTAGGTTTGAGGCCAATGTCTCAATTCTAAACCCCTTTTTGTATGCTTGTTTAGAAATTTGACTTTCTATGCAATTTGCATGTAATTTTGATTAACAAACGATTTGACAATTCAAATTAAAAGTAACCTTAAGGCATAACTTTCAATTCCTCGTATGAGTGCTTGCATGCTTGTCTCACAACCATAATATGCATTAACAAAGACTTGCAAATTTCGTGTTTCACGCCTAATAAGATAACTATGGACAACCGACATTAGGCTCCTGGAATATGGGTTTAACAACACATGCCACAACAAACTAGACACTATTTGCATTGTATTCTGTTAAACAACCCGCCTAGTAATATTGCATGCTTAGGGTTTAAAATGGAAAACTGTTTGTTGTTGTCTTTCGGACAATGAACTCGCAATAACTAAGTAGAGGCCGCTAGATGCGCGCGCGGAGGGGGGGGGGCTGTGCACTACTTCACCCTTACCCTTGTCCCCTAATCCAGACCTTTGGTGCACTACCAGACATGGAGTCCTTCGCCTTGCTTTATGCAATTATAGGCAAGGCTTAAAACGGGTTCTGCAGCTTCCAAACAAAAGTTCGGTGACGACTTTCTCTACTCATTTCGAGTATAAATACACAACTCCAGGCATACTCATAATATGAAAAGGCAAGAATTCAATCCTAGCAAACAAACCGAGCCGTCCTTAAATTGTACTCCTCGGGGCAGAGGGACCTGATCTAGTCCGGCCTGTTGACGCCTCGGCGCTCGTACAGAACTCCTCCTCTCTCTTCTCTCAGCTAGTGACCTCTTCATCACTCGCAGGAGCTGTCTGCATCTCCTCATCTGAATCCTTATAATCAGAAAAATGGGCTGAGGATTCCACATTACTTAAGAATGGTTGTGGTACAACTGTCTGACCAACCAACTTACACTCACTAGCATCTACTTGAAGTTGATGAGCAACTTCCAGTAGTTTGTCATTGAAACCCTTGACCCTCTCATTTGCTGTCCTCGACTCATCATCACTAAAGTCTACTTGGTCATCATTAAACAAAGGGTCTGTCAAGTCCTCCAATCCAAATCATCCACATCTTTAATATCATATTCATTATCCCCACTCCCGCCATCAAAATCAGACGCATCTTCTTCATAACCATTCATCTCATCATCACTAGATGCATACTCATAGTCATCAGCATCATCCCAAATACCATCACGTRCAGTTACATCCAAATCAAAAATAGAACCATCATTAACATCAGTTAGTGTGGGGTCTGCACCTCCACTAATCAATTCAGTGTAAGGTATAGGATTCTCTAGTCGAGGGTCCACCCAATCATAATCATCAGCAACAACAGTCCTAGTGAAATTACATGAGCTTTGAGTACCTAGTGGGTCTGCTAGTGAGGGCTGAGGTACAACAACAGGTCTCCTAAGAGGCAACTTGTTCAACTTAGGGTCTGCATTGTCAGAGACTTGTGACATTGGCATATCACCCAAAAATTCAGGTTCAATGTTGCTATGAACCACAAACAAATTAATGCACCTACACTTCATCACAATTTCACCCATCTCCCTCACTTGGCTATCATCATACACCTTTTTCAAGCATTCCTTAAATGGTTTACCAAGCATTAGATAGTATATGTGTTCCACTTGATCATACTTCCCACACTTTTGCACCAACTCTCTCAAATACCAAAAACACAACTTATCCGGATAAACATTAAAAGTCCTAGCCTGCCCCCCAACATATGAATAACCATTTTCCAACTTCTTGAACACTCCCCCGTGGAAAAACTTCAAGGTAACATTATCCATCACTATACATGCAATACAGAACAACAAAAAACTCAGGGAAAAATTTTGAACATAACATTAAACAACAACATAAACACAAACAAACAGATGAAAGAACAACAACACAAGCAAAATAGTAACCAAACAAACTAAGAAATTAACTTAAGAAATCGAAATTTTTTTTCACAAAAATTTGAAATAAATACCTGAAGACATGATGTCAGATCAATTTGCTCAATTTTCACGAACGAAGCACTACTAAAAACTTGAAATTCGTACTACCCCAGAGAAGTAGATGTCTGTTGAATCAATTTCCATCATGAAAGAATTGATTTTGGCAATGTAACAGTAGCAACACCAGTAAGGAATGAAGGGGAAGAGCAATGGTGACTTTTCGTATTCCCAGAAGCAAAAGGTTTTTTTTTACTTATTTAAAAAATGTTGGTTAATTACATTATTAAAATGGAATGGATTGAAATAAGGAGATTACCTTCTCAACCTATTGCAAGGAAAAAGGCCCATTAGAAGAAGACTTAGGTGCTAATTAGGATTAATTAAAAATTTGTCTCAGTTCGAATTATTATCAGAACACCACTAAAAGGTGGGATTATTTATTTAAATTTTTCCAATATAAAATAGCGAAGAATAATATGTGATGAAATTTGAGAAAGCGTTTTGTTAGTTTAAATGTTTAAGCAACTAAGATGATGAAGAAGTTCTTTTCCCCCTTCTTTTTGAAGAGTTTGTTTGTAAATTTTTGCAAGATGAATATACCGAATTGATTGGAGTAGTTGATTTATTTAGAGAAACTTTCCTTTTTTTAATTTTGCAATTTGTATTAATTTTTCATAATTAGAGCTTCCCTCCCGGTTCTAGGGGAACTTGGGATCGATTCTCAATCCTGCCATTGTGGCTCTTTTAACACCAATTTTTTTCAATAATTGATTTTTCTTTTTTTGGCAAATGTTTTTGAAATGTATGTTGAATGATTTGTGAAATTGATTTTTTTGATAATTTTTTAAATTTGTATATTGAATGATTGTGTTGACTTGGTGWAATTTGCATCTAAGTGAGGGGCTTTTTATCATTTCAAAGGGGGGACACCATTGCTCCCCCCTTGGCATATATAATAAAGATATATTACAATTCATTCATCAAATTTCAAGGAATTTAGGTTAAATCTCATTGTAATTTTGTAAAGATGAATCAAATTCATAATATAGAGATGAATCTTGATCACAATTCAAAAATAAGTGAAGATCATACAACATTGAATAAAGATTTTGATGCTAAAATTAATTAAGATTGCGATGTTGAAAAGCAGAGTGAGTTTTCAATGTTCAAGTTAATTATTCAATAATTATGTATTATATTTTTGAATATTTTTTATTGCAGATTTGTTATTATGATGAAACTATATATTGCAGATAGGGTTGATTATCGCACGAACCAAGACCGACCCCCTTGGGCTCGGCTTGGCTCGTTAAGGAATTGGACGGGCTCGGCCCATTAGCTCGACGAGCCTGGACAGCTTGAGCTCGACCCCTAATTGTAGATTTGTTACTTAATATTTAGAAGTTTTGTATGTATCGTTTATGCAATTCGTTTTTAATTTCAAATTACAGTAGCTAATGTTCAACTTTACGAGTATGAATATTCAACATTCGCTATTCAATATTCAATTTTAATAATAATTTCTAGTAGTGAATATTCAATTTATGAATCACAAACTTTAATATTTCGTATGGAATATTCAACTTATACATATATTTTTTTGTAAAAGTTCAGTGGTAAATATTCGTTTTCAGTCATCAGTCTTCAACTTTTTGTATACAACATTCAGTTTTTTTTAATCAAATTTCAATACAGTTTAACACTTGAACATTTGTTTCTATTTATTGAAAACTAGTCTTAAATATCTGAACATTAGCTATTGTTTTTTTTTTTTTGCATATGTTGTGTTTTATTTTGCAAGGCAGAGCAGTCTATGTTGTTGAATGTTACTGTTAATGGTGATGAAGAGACTTTTAAATTGTATAATGATTATACCTATAAGATTAGTTTTAGTTTCAGAAGGGGTAAAACTAGGCCTCGTGCAGATCGCAATTGAAATACGAGGAGATTTCTATGTTCTAAACAAGGTTTCAACAATGATGGAAAGAAAAAGAATGTCAAATACCAAAGAGTTGATACTACGTGTGGTTGCAAGACTTTCATTCTAAATATTCAGTTTATGACTATCAATCTCCAACATTTTATATTCAATATTCATTTTTTTTAAATATCTTAGTATGTATGTTTGCAATTTATTAAAACAAAAAAAAAGTACAATGGTATTCATTTTAATGTTCTATAGTAAATATCAAGTTTATGATTTACAATCTTCAACATTTCGTGTGCATATACAAGTTTATTAGTTTTTTTCAAACTTTTTTAACATCAACGTCTAGTAGTAGTATTTAATTTACGATTATTAATCTTCAATATTTGTAATCAATATTCATTTTTTCCAGTTTCTTAGTTTGTATCAGTGAATGTTTGTAATTTAAATAAATTATATTACAAGTTGATTTATTTTGATGTTCATTAGTAAATATGGATTTATGATTTACAATGTTCAATATTTCGTATGCATATTCAAATTATTCAACTTTTTGTAAAGGTTTTTTTTAATATCATACTCTGTAGTAAATATCTAGTTTACGATTATCAATCTACAACCTTTTCTATTCAGTATTCAATTTTTGTCATCCAAATTTCTTGGTGTCTATGTTTGTAATTAATAACAAAATGTATTCGTACTAATTTTTTTTTCAATTGTTCAGTAGTAAAAATTCAATTAATGATTTAAAAATCTTCAACATTTCGTTTGCAATATTTAGATTATTGTTCCTTTTTTGTAAAGGATTTTTCAATATTAATGGCCCTTAGTCAATATTTAGTTTGTAATTATCAATCTTCAACATTTTGTAGTAAATTTCATATTTTTTCATTCTATTTCTTAGTGGGTATATGTTTTTAATTTAAAACAAAAATGTACTAGTTTTTTTATTTCAATGTTTAGTATTCAATCTATTCCACAAATTCCTACCATACACTATTTGGATCTCAATATAGAAATTAAATAATATGAGACGTGGGGTTATAAATACATTTAGATTGTAGAAAGAAATAAAATAAATTGCATGTTTTTATGCAAATGAGCGTATTGCAAGTGTATGAAGGGTTCCACATGGTGGCCACCACATTTAAAACAATAATATAAGGTTTTTAAATCTCCCTTACTCTAAAAATGTGAGCAATGTACCCCAAATGGTATTTACATTGACCCCTTTGTTTTGCGTTTTTTTTACTCTTCTATCATCTTCCTTACCAGCTCACATCTCTTGACATTTGACACCTCATCCACACTCTTAATTGATTCTTCAACCAACTCATCACTAATCGACCAACTTCATCACTTTCGACTAACTTCACTATCTTCATTGATTGTTTCTCATCACCTTTTTTCTTCTGCTTTTCTTCTCTCGTCTTCGCTTTTTGCTCTGTTTTGCGACCCACCGTGCTTGGGAAGGAGTCATCTTGCGATCCACTGTGCTTTATCGTTGGTAATTTATTCCTGCTCGAGATGCGATCCTAGCTATTTTTTGTTGCTTTAGTTGCGACGTATGGAGCCGAGACAATTCTTTCTTAGCAGCCGCCTTGCTCTGGCTTTGGATGGGTGTCTTTGCTTCAAGTGGTAGTGAATGGAATAGTTGATGTTGCGGTGATGCGGTGCTGAATCCCTGGTGGTGGTTTCAGGTAGGCAATTTCAAATCTTATAATTACTTCGTACTTCTGAAAGAATGACTTGAATCTAAGAACTCAAATTTTGTAACGAAAAATCTGATAATGAATAGCCTGTTTTTTGTTTATTGTTTCATATTTTTTCTGGCATATAATTTATTCTTTTTGATATTTATTGATTCTGAGATCCTTCTCTATTGTTTATACCAAATTTTGGTTTTTTGAGAGTTGAAAAAAAGGCAAAGTGTAACAGTTTGAAACGCTTCAGAGGATTTAGGGTTTCTCYATTCTCATTTATCATCTTTTTTTCCCCAATTTAATTTTTCTTCCTCTAATTTTCTACTCGTTATACATTTCTTCCCCTTTTCAATTTTGCAAACAATTTTCGGTTTAGGAGAGATTGCGATTTTGGGTTTTTATTCCCCTTTTTGCGAGTATCTGAATCGATTGATCTAATTTTAGAGAATTTTCGATTAATTTGACCTCTTTTTTACCACATTTTTTTATTGTGATCTAATTATTGTGCAAGGATCACAAAAATTAAATTCCTCAATTTMTCTTTCATTCCTCAAATTTGCAGAAATTGAAGAAAGAGAAAGCTGCAAAAAATGGCGAGATATACCTCATTTCCAGGAACATTTCATCAGGTATTTATCTATTTTTCGTTAATGTATTGTGCAAATCTTGTAAATTTCTTTTATATATTGTGAAATTGAATCTTTGATCTATTGGGTCATTTCTATTTCATTTCATCTAAATCATATACAAGTGGATGTAGTCCATAATATATTATTTGTGAATCATGTAATACTATCTATCTATATTATTTGGTTTCATTTCTCATTTCCAGYAAAAAAAATTAGAAAGAATAAGTGAAAAAAAAATCACCACAGTATTTACAACATAGTTTCATTCTATTACCTACCGACTTCTCCTTCGAAATCCTTCTATGTTTTTTTTATAATAGATTCAATCAGATGGAGTTTTGTTAGTAATGAAAAAACATGTGCACTCTGGAGTCTCTTTGAAATTCTGATATAGTCTCATGACTAAGGGTATGTTCTAGGTAATCCACCAAGTAGGTTAGGAAACACACATTCTTATTCGATGTTAAGAGTAYTAGTTGCAGACTGGTTCAAATTGGTGGCAGTTGTGGCTGGCGCGAGCCCCTACTTTCTCAAGTTGATGTTGATGTTGATGTTGATGGGATAMATTGATGGTGAGGYTCATTTCACACATTAATGAAGTAGTTAAGTGACCTTTTGATTTATTGTTGTTGATTTAACTACTATCATTGTAAGAAAAAGAGGCGACAATGAGAAAAGACTACGGGATGAAGCAGAAGAGTTGAAGTAGTTAATAAGTAACAAGAATATGTTGCAAGAATAGTACTCAAAGAAAATCAGATGCTTTTGACAGGTAAATCAAACATTCAAATAAATATATCTGTTGAGTTCCTACCTTAAGTTTTGAATGATGACAAACCACTTTGAGCTAAATGATATATGCAAGTTTTGTTTGCATGTGCAGAGAAAAGACACAAGTTCAAAGGTTGTAAAGTTGAAGTTTATGAAGCTAAGTCTCGAAGATTGTATGAAGACCAAGCTTTCAAAAAGATATAGATTTAGGTAATAGTTGCAATGTAAGTAGTTTTGGATTGTCAAAATGCACTATAAAGGTCAATACTAGAGAGTTGAGTGAGTTAGATATAATAAGTAATCTCGGTTGCTTATTATATACAACTTCAAGTAAATTGAGTTGACTGGAACAGTTTGGGACCAGTTCCAGGCCAGTCCTCTCAAGTTTACTTCCTAACATTCGTATTTTTGGAAGGTTTATTTCAGTGTAAAATTGATTTTGAAAATAAATGGATGGAAGGGTTATTGTGCAAGAAAGTTCCTTAAGTATGGAAAGTATATTGTTGAGCTCATAGCTGATTTTATTTGATTGCAAATAAAATCAGTGGATATATTTTCCGTGAAATATTATCTTATTTCCAAGGAAAATATATGCTCATGATCTCATACAATATACTTACCAAAGGCCTACTTAAGAGAATCGAAAATCACACAAACCCTAACATTTTTGCACGAGCCTTTTACGTGAATCAAAGTTGCAAAAGCTCTCTCTCTAAGAAAGACCTAGCATTAATCCATTACTACACTTAGGTATTAATATACTCTCATTCTAAACATAGGTATTAATATACTCTCATTCTAAACATTAAGGCTATTCTGTAATTAAGAGACAAAGTGTTGTCGAGTGAGTAGGTTGTGAGTTCAATTTGTTGGGGAACTTGGTCGGGGAACAAGTTCATTTGAATCACCATAGTTGGTGATTGGGTAGAACTTCCATAGGTGGAAGTTTGGTATCTGTTTGTGAAAAGGTGCATAATTGGATTGATTGTATTTTTTTGTCAATCAGAGGTGATTAATAAAAGAGTGAGWGAGTGGAGGACGTAGACTTATTAGAATTCGAACCTCGTTAAATCTTGGTGTTGTTTATTTCTCGCATTTACTTTCCACCGCTTAAGGACTGGTTCTTAACTGGTCTCAAATAATCGAAAAGTTTACAACACTCATACAATACTCAATTCACCCCGCTCTTGAGTATAATCTGTACTTTCAATTGGTATTAGAACCTAACTTCTTGAAAGGGTAACACCTAGAGAAGGAAGATAAAGATGACTACTCAATAAATGACAAACGGAAATGGACGATCAAGGTTGCCCAAGTTCAATGGAACCAACTATCCATGGTGGAATATCTGCATGAAGAACTTTATCATTGACACTGACTATGAGTGTTGGTTGATTATCAAAAATGGTCCAAGGAAGGTTGCAACCAACTCTGATGGCACAGAGAAGAAAGAAAGTGAATACACATAAACATATCTAAAGACTTTTGAGAAGAATGCCAAAGCCATGTCTCTTCTTCAACAAGGCATTYCTGATAATGAGGTAAGCCATATTTTAGCATGCTCTACTAAAATAAGGGAAACCCTAGAGTTAGCCGATGAGGGAACTAGTGAAGTCAGGAGATCTAAGGTGGATATACTTATGTCAAAATATGAAACTTTTGAAATAAATCGAGATGAAAATATACGAGATATGTTTACTCGCTTTATGTCTATTATTAATGAATTGAGATCTCTTGTAAAAACTTCACTAGTGAAGATTTGGTCAGAAAAATGATAAGGAGTTTGACAAGTAAATGGCTGCCCAAGGTTACAACAATACAAGAGGCCAAGGATCTATCCAACTTGGCCGTAGAACAACTCATTGGGTCTCTAATGACACATGAGATGTTGGTTGATACAAAGGAAGAGAGTACAACCAAAAGTCCTGGACTAGCTTTAAAAGGAGAAGAAAATGAGGAAGATCTGTACGAGATAGGTCTCATGGCAAGGAGATTCGAAAGAAATCTTAGATCTCAGTACAAAGGGAAGTCTTGGAAGAACAAGGGAAACTCAAAGAAGACCAGTACTAGCATGGGTTGCTTCAACTGTGGTAAAACTGGACACATGATCAAAGACTGTCCAGCCTGGAAAAATGACAAGGGAGGACAACGAGAGAGGAAGATAATTAAAAGAGTCATGCTTGCTGCTTAGGGAGATTCAAACTCAGGTGGTGAAAGCGAGGAGGACGAGGCTCTTGTTTGTGTGACAACAACGTTGGGAGACTTAGACAAGAGACAGACCAGTTCCGGAAAGAAAGGTCACATGTGTCTCATGGCAGGAAGCAGCTCTTCAAATGAGGAACATGTAACTATCTCTGAAATGCAAGATTAAATGAGGTACTCTAATAGAGATGAGTTATTAGGTTTTATAGATTCTGCTATAGAACAAAATATTAAAGGTAATGCTGCTTATAAAGCTAACAAGAAGAAGTTAAGAGAAGCAACACAAAATTTAGATCTAAGTGAATGCCGTTATGTTGAAATTGAACTTATTTTTACAAAACTGAAAGAAAAAATTTCAGAGCTTGAAATAAGTTTAGATTAGAAGAACATAGAACTTGAGTAGGTAAAAATTGATGATTAACACCACCACTAAACACGATAAACTACCACTGCAATCACGATAATACACGTTAATCATCAGTTATTACTCATTTTTACAAGTTATTTCTAACATGGGATCATTATGAGAAGATGGGGCTACAAGTTGGTATTATTAGGGGAATATTTTAAATAGGGATTATTACGAGTGGACGACTAAAAGTAGGGATTATTAGAATCAATTTTTCCTTTTCAATTTCGTCGCAGCCTAGAGGGCAAACCACAAATAAGAACATGGCGTAAATTGAAAAGCAAACTTGAACATGCGTTTTTTGCTCCTAGTAAAAATGGAAGGAAGTTACGAGAGCGATTTGATAAACTCGAAGAAGATTTAGCTCACCGTAAAAGGATTTCTGATAAAGATTTCACTTGAATTCAGAACATTGTGGATACGATAAATAATCTTCTTGCACAAAAGGGAAAACAACCTCAGAACATAGAAAAGATTGAACAAGAAAATACAATTTCTTCTCATATTGACGAAAAAATACAAGATATTACAAGTGTTGACGAAGAAAGTGCCCAAGATAAGAATAAGGTTGAACCTTTGGCTTCTAAAATTGATACCTTTGAGTTTTGATGCGCACAATGAGCCTGGACAAGGAGAATTGATCATTCATAATAGTTGCATCATGAAAGAAAAGATTTTAGCCACAAAACATGACATAGAACATAAGGTGGATCTCAGAATTGAACCTAACCAATTTCGAAACTTTGAAAGATGGAAAAATCTTTTTCAAGAACAAAAAGGGTTTGTTGATACTACAGAGTTACAATTCTACTACCCTTCCGATTGGGTTGCAAGTTAGAGAACCTCTAATTCTACTTCCCATAACTATGGGGTGTCGCATATGGATGATTGCATGGTTTGCTACACAAAGTTTGAGGATAAATTTTTTTCGCAGGAGGAGAGAATGATGAGGATAAGGTGGCAATACCCGAAAATTATCCTATTGAACTTAAAATCAACGAGATAATTAAAGATATAAATTCAAATTTGTCACATATCTTGGTTTGGATGATAATGGAAGCATGGAGGATTGACAAATTGAAGACAATACTTAGTCATGGCCGAAACCCTAGATTCTATCTAGGTTAGGAATTTCAATTCCTACTCTATCTTTAAATGCTTTCTTTAGATTTTTAGCCACAAGGTTTTGGGATCCACTTGGATTCTTTTTACATTGTTTAGGCTTTGTTTTAAATTGTTCGTCAGTTTTATTTTCCTTTAACTGGAGTTAGATATATTTAGAAATCTAGGAAAAATATCCTTTCTTAGACGCGTGATATCAGTTTGTTAAGGATATATCCTAACCACTTGGATATTTCCTAACCAAATAATATATTATCTTAGATATAGGAATACCTTCAGCCTATAAATTAGGTCATAAAAGCTATAAACTAAGACATATAACAAATACAATTACTTTTATATACAATTCAAAATTTTCCATCAATTCGTACACTTGCTTAACAATTAATTCAGGAGTGTTTTTGAGAATTAAATATATCGAATTACATAGTTCCAGGAGTGTCTAGGTGATTGGATCAGTCAAGCAATTCGTTACAGGAGTGGTCGGATTTCTTGTCATATTAGGTTCATTTTCAACATTAAAACTTCAAGAAAGGGTTCAAGAACGGATCTTTATTTCAAGATTCAACGTTTTAAAAACTTGACTTAATAAAAAGGGTTAGAATCCACATCAGCTGGCTTGCATTGCGTCCAATTGCTTGCTTTCTTCTCACATTAAATGAGGTGTAGATTATGCTGTGTCTTCGGTGTCTGTCGTACTAGTGAAAGAGAGTCTTGATTTCAGAATGGGCTTCTGAATAGTCTGACCCTTTGGAATCGTTGAAGTGACCGGTTGCTCACCTCGAACTAATCGAGCTCCGTGTTTTCGAACCCCAACCGGCGGTGTGTTTAAGCTTAGCCCTATCTTGTTTGCACAAGGACTAAAAGTTAAATTCCATGTCGAATCAACCTGTGATGCAATGCATGTCTTAGGGGTGATCATTCCCTTGCCTATTGACTGACTCAAAAATGTAAAAGTGCATGAACGTCGAAAATTTGGCTTTCGCCTTTTATTTTCATTTTTCACTTTTTTTTTGTCATTTTTTCTTTTTCTTTTTTMTTGTTTTTCAAAAGGCGAAGTTTAAAGGTCCGATGTCCGTTTACAATTGCATGACTCAACAAAGACGCAACGCCTAATGATTCTAGTTTACAACCACTTTGGCATTACGATGCCTAAGAAATGATCATCTTGCTATATGAGGACTATTACATGACTTGATGACTTGTTTGTTATGCATGCAAAGCTAGGGTCCTTAGTCCAAAAGCACGTAGCACGTTGTCACGCTAGCATGAACCTTATATGCAAAAGAAAAACAAAAGTCCAGCCACCTAGAGTTAGTTGCTACGTTATCGAACAAGTTAGTCCGAGTGTCTAAGAGGGTCCCATGACTAGGCTCTGAACGATCCTTAACACATCCAATCCGTTGTGATGATCTAAGGAGGTCTAAACCATTACGGCTTTGTAGGGCACACAGTCGCGTGTCATGGTGTGGATGGGTAACAATCTTAAGAGTTGGTTACATAAGTAGTGCACTAGCACCAATCTTAAGCGAGCCCCCCCCCCCGGACTTGTCTCAAGTGTAGAACACACTTATATGAGATGTGATGCCTAGAAAATTGAAACTCAGTGCCAACGACCTAAGTTTCGTGTAATGCAGGATGCCTAACACAATGCCGTCTTAAGGAAGCCGAAATCGCATAACAATTCGAGTATTGTTCACACATCACTAAAGGTCATAACTTTAGTGAATTCCCAAGTGAAGTTACCAGAAAACTGTACGGGCGCCAGGGCGTTACCGGGCCGGACTATGTCCGGTCCCTCTYCTCCGGGGGGTACAATTTAAGGGCGGCTCGGTTTGATTGCTAGAATTGAATTCTTGTCTTTTGCATATTGTGAGTATTCTTGGAGTTGTGTGTTTATACTCAAAATGAGTAGAGGACTTCGCCACCGCACTTCTTTTGGAAAGCTGCGGAACCATAGTCCGGTCCCTCTGCTCGGGGGGTACAATTTAAGGGTGGTTCGGTTTGTTTGCTAGAATTGAATTCTTGCCATTTGCATATTGTGAGTATGCTTAGAGTTGTGTGTTTATACTCATAATGAGTAGAGGACGTCGCCACCACACTTCTTTTGGAAAGCTGTGGAACCCGTTTTAAGCCTTGCCTATAATTGCATAAAGCAAAGCGAAGGACTCCATGTCTGGTAGTGCACCAAAGGTCTGCATTATGGGACAAGGGTAARGGTGAAGTAGTGCACAACACCCCATCGCATCTAGCGGCCTATACTCGGTTATTGCTAGTTCATTGTCCAAAAGTCAACAACAAACAAGTTTCGTTTTAAACCCTAAACATGCAATGGTTGTTTAACAGAATACTATGTAAATAGTATCTAGTTTGTTGTGGCATGTGTTGTTAATTCCGTATTCAAGGAGTCTAATACCGGTTCTCAATAGCTATCTTATTAGGCGTGAGAACACGAAATTTGTCGGTCTTTGTTAAAGCATATTATAGGTGTGAGACAAGCATACAAGCACACGTGCAAGGAATGTAAAGTTATGCCTTAAGATTTCTTGTAATTTGAATTGCCAAGTTGTTTGTTAGTCAATATTAAACGGAAAGTTACATAGAAAGTCGAATCTCTAAACAAGCATGCAAAAGGGGGTTTAGAATTGAGACGTTCACAACAAGAAAAACAGGTGTGGACGACCGACATTAGCGACTGATTTTCGGTCACTAACGGTGTTTAGCGACCGAAAAGCTAACGGTGTTTAGCGACCGAAAATCGTCTGCTAACGTTGGTCGCCTTTCCCCTCGTTGCTAAAAAATTTTTGTGAGCGGGAATCAATCGCTGGTAATTAGCGATCGAATTTGCGACCGTATGTTGACTGGGAAAAATAGAGGAAAAATGGAGGGAAATATAATTAGCGGCCGATTTGAATGTCGGTCGCTAATTGTTATTTACCTCCTTTTTTGGAGGGAAAAATAAATTAGCGACCGACATTCAAATCGGTCGCTAATAGCGACCGAAAATTCGGTCGCTAATTTATTTTTCCCTCCAAAAAAAGGAGGGAAATAATAATTAGCGACCGATTTTCGGTCGCTAAAAGGTATTTCCCGCTTTTTTTTTAAAAAATATCTTGTGGGTTTTTTCACCTACTTTTTTTTTCCGTAAATGTAATATAAAAAGAAGAAAAAATAAATYTTAACGAAAAACAGAATAAATATAAAAAAATTAAATTTTGTATTAGATATAAACAAGTTGTAATACACGCATGATAAACTCAATATAGTTTCTAAAATTTTTAAGTGAAAATGTAACAAATAACAAAGTATGATAAAATAAATCCAAATCTAACTAAGAACTACTACGATGCTACGAAGGTTCCAGAACCGCCAGAACCGTCTGTGCGGTCATCAGGGAAGCGTCCAGGAAAGGGAGACGGATCGCCGAACTGCCCCGTGTAAGCGTCCATCGACACCTTCATCTGCTGCATATACGCATCCTACTACTTTATCTTCTCCGCTTGACGGCGTTACTCATCGTCCCACTGGCTTAGCTGCTCCGCTAGTCGGCGTTGCTCCTCATCCCGCTGGCGGTCTTTCTCGCTAACTCCGCCCTAGCTCGCACCAATTCCTTAGACAATTGTGTAAGCTGAGCGGAAACCGATGGAGAATAGCATGATCCGCCGTGCCGACGCAGGCTTTTCTCATAATAGATAGAAGCTCCATCTTTGCCGAACCCATGAACCTRACCCTTCTGATATCCACTAACTGTCTCAAAGAAGACTTCGTTGGGATCCGACGGTGACTGACTAGCCTGAGACTCAGAAAGGTTATGAGTATAATTTTCCTGCAAATTATGGAGTTAGTTGAAACAACTAATTCCAAATAAAAACAAAATGACATTCATGACATGCAAATTTTTGGGCATTTTTAGGGGGTTTGCGCGCCTTACGACTACAAACTAAACCTATTACAAGTTTTTTAAGCTCAATCATGTCATATTTTATTCACTTAAGCTTTTTAGGTCTTGATTGTACACGTTTAAACACGACAACTTCACTTTGGGGGCGTAAAAGGGCCCTTTTAGGGAATTTTAGGGGGTTTTCGCGCCTAACTTATACAAACGCATCCTGWTACATGGTTTTAAAGCTCGTTCATGTCATATTTTACTCAAGCCTTCTAGGTCTTGATTGGACACGTTTAGACACGACAAGTTCACTTTGGGGCGTGAAAAGACCATTTTGGGCGTTTTTAGGAGGTTTTCTCGCCTAACTTCTACAAACTCAACCTATTACAGGATTTTAAACCTCGTTTATGTCATATTTTATTCACTTAAGCTTTCTAGGTCTTGATTGGACACGTTAAGACAAGACAAGTCCACTTTGGGGCGTGAAAGGGCCATTTTGGGCCATTTTAGGGGGTTTTCGCGCCTAACTTCTACAAACTTAACCTATTAGACGGTTTTAAAACTCGTTCATGTCATATTTTATTCAGTTAAGCTCTCTAGGTCTTGATTGGACACGTTAAGACACGACAAGTCCACTTTGGGGCGTGAAACGGTCATTTTGGGCCTTTTTAGGGGGTTTTCGCGCCTAATTTCTACAAACTCAATCTATTACCTTGTTTAAACCTCGTTCATGTCATATTTTATTCACTTAAGCTTTCTAGGTCTTGATTGGACATGTTAAGACACGACAAGTCCACTTTGGGGTGTGAAAGGGCCATTTTGCTCGGTTTTAGGGGCGTTTTCGCGCCTAACTTCTACACTCTCAACCTATAACATGCTTTTAAAGCTTGATCATGTCATAATTTATTCACTTAAGCTTTCTAGGTCTTGATTGGACACGTTTAGACACGACAAGTACACTTTGGGGCGTGAAAGGGCCATTTTGGGCCCTTTCACCGTGACATAACCATTCATAATAATGATCCATGAACCCCTTCCTATACATATGTACCTTTAACTCGGGCGCATCCAAAAACTTGAAGTTTTTACACCTAGCACACGGACATCTTATTTTGTCCCCGCGATTGAGCTCAGGGTGTTTCTGAGCGAAGGCAACAAACTCATTCACCCCTTCGACGAACTCATTCCGAAGTATGCGTTTCTGATGGCATCTATTGTACATCCACTCACGCTCTTTCCTTTTCATTTCGATTAAGCCTATACTAAGCCATTAAAAAAAATCAGTGTTAAGCATTCAAACATCCTTCAATGTTTTCACTCCTATCTTATTTTAACCTTTCTCGATTCTTCTTAAAGTCTTTTCCTGTGATACACGTGTATATATATATTTAAGTGAATTTTTATGAGTTTGTGAAGTGATAATCAAATCTATAGGGAACGAGTTTGTGATGTTTTAGGCGTCCTAAGGTCATTTTGGGAATGAAAATGGCTGAAAATTGGCAATTTTCGCCCTTAAAGGGTTTACTTGCCGAAACAATCATATTTCGCTATTTCAAACCACAATAAGGTTTATTTTCATTATTGTAAGCTACAGGGAACAAGTTTTTTCAGTTTTAATTAAAGGTATATAGCATTTAAATAAATAAGACATATACAACATGTTTCACTATATCAAAGTAGCATATGAAAGTAGCTTAGTATAATATACTCAAACGACAAGTAGCATGATACACAACATGTCCTACTAGTAAGTGAAATGAAAGTAGCATAATCAACTCAAGAACATGGAAATACTTTGCATGTAGAAAATTTAAAACTTCGATATTTAAAGTACATACCAATGTAAAGATGATGTGTGTGCCTTGAACTTTCGTTGCTCTTTGAAGGTAGTAGAAGAATAGATCCCAAATTCAATGCACAATAAAAACAAACAATTAGAATGGAATACAGTACATTAAATTAAATAAAAGGCCATCCATTAACATATCATTGATAAATCAAAAGCCTATAGTAACTCATCATTTGTAATAACTCAAAAGGCTTTATACGATTCAAAGTGAATTGTGAATGCAATGCTAGGTCCTTGGGTCCTTATCACTCCAACCTAACCCATTCTTGAATGTCTCCCCTCACTAGTAAATGCATGTCATGTTTTCAACTCTAAGACACTTTCGGCAACATCTCCCCATGGTTCTCCAAGTACACGATGTAAAATTATATATACATATGTACCTAGAGAACTTTAAGGGACATGATAACCCAAAACATTCCTTAGAATTGAAAACAAGCCGCGCATTTACATCCTAAGTAGTGAGTGAGAGACATTCAAGAACAGTTCAAAAATGGGGACTATTCAAGGCTAACTCCTAATGAGTAAGCCTTGAACAAGTATCTAAGCCAATGATGCATATCCATTAATTAAATTGCACACTTACACACATACATACATACAATACATTTGAAAAAGAATTCATTATTTATTAAACATTAGAATAATTTTATTTTAAATTGGATGCATTATGATTTTAAACGTACATTCATACATATTCCTCCATACATTTATATACATACATACATACATACATATTAATAGATACATTCACATACATACATATTTGATATTTTTTAAATACATACATACATAGCATAACATACTACATATACATAATCATACATACATACATACATACATATCATACTATACATATCATACATACATACATACATAATAACTACACAATACATACATACATACATAATACATAACTCATAATACATACATACATAATCTAATACATAATAATACATCATAATCATACTACATACTACTACATACATATACATATCATACATACATACATACATACATCATACATACATACTATACATACTACAATACATACATAATACATACATACATACATACATACATACATACATATCATACATACATACACATACATACATACCATACATACATACATACATACATAACATACATACATACATACATACATACATACATACATACATATACATACATAACATACATACATACATACCTTACATACTACACATATACATGCTTATATATAACATACATGCATACATGTATATACCAACTTAAAATTTTTTAGCTTAAATTCATAAAACACATTTAAAAAAATGATTAATAATACAATACATACACTTAATAGATACATAACTTTACTTAATTTTTGGAAAGAATTATTAAAACAAAAAGAACCCATAATACAAACACTTACATACTAACGTACATACAATACATTACATACATACATACATACATACATACATACCATACATACATAACATACATACATACATACATACATACATACATACATCATACATACAATAATACCGTAATACTACATACATACATACATACATACATACATACAACATACATACATACATTAATACATACATCATACATACATAATACTACTACATACATACTACTACTACTACATAACATACATACCATACATCATAATACATAATACATACACATACAGTACTAAACAATACATAATACATACATAATACTAAGTACATATAACATACATACATACTACTACACATATACATACATACATAATACATACACTACATACAACATACAACATACAACATACATACATCTTACATCATAATACATACATATACATACATACATACATACAGTACATACATACATACAAAAATCACAACATATTCATTCATAAAAATTAAAAAAATCAATTATAAAAACCAGAAATAAAATCATACACAACTAAAAAAAATCCAAAAAATTCATAGAAAAAATTGTCAAAAAATTAAACAAAACCCTAAACTAAATCTAAAATAAAAAATTGGAAAAAATAACCTAGAAAGGCGGCGGCGGTGGGTGAAGGCAGCGGCAATGGTGGCTGCAAAACAAAAAAAAAAGATAAATTTAAACCCTTAAAGTAACACAACCAAATTCAAAATTAAACCCAAATAAACCCTTACCACAATGTAATTTAGAGGGAAAGAGAGAGAAACGCTGGTGGGGGTGGGTCGACGGCGGTGCGGAAGGGCGGCAYTAGGGGAGGCAGTGCGTGGGTGAAAGAAAAAAGAGTTAGAAAGAGAGAGAGGAGGTGAGAGAAAGAGAGAGAGAGAGGTGTGGACTTCAGGTCGTCGGTGACTCGCCGGTGGGGTAGATCGCCGGTGAGAGGAGAGAGAGAGAGAGAGAGAGAGAGGCGCGGGTTAGTTGGGGGTTTGGGGTTTTGGGGTTTGAGAATGAGAGTGAGAGTCGAATGAATTGAAAGTGAGAGTGTCGAGTGAATTAAACACGCGACCCAGGTTTTTTTTATCAAAAAAATTAGCGACCGATTTATGGGTCGCTAATTGCTTAATACTTGGGAGGGAAACCAAAACCCCAATTCCGCCAAAAAAATAGGGTTTATATATGTTGCTAAGTGGTTTCCGACTGTTTTCGATCGGTAACGGTCGCTAACCGCGATCGATTGAAAACTGGTCGCTAAAATCGGTCGCCCGTATGCAAATTTCTAGTAGTGGTTGGCCTCAAACCTACCTCGCAATACGATGTCGAAGAGCAAGGACGTAGCTTCGGACCCTTAGGAACTCTTGTCGAGCCTTAGAACCCTTGAAAATCACCTAGATTTAATGCAAAGGAGTGTTCTTGAATGTGTTTGAATGTGTATGAGAGAGTATTTGAGTAACAGAGAGTTTGGACGTGAGAGAGAGAGAATTTGGACCGTCCAAAGATTCCGAAATGTTGAGGGGGGGGGGGGTCTCTTATTTATAAGCAAGGGCTGAAATCGGCCAAAAAGGGTAAGGATTTGGGCGCAATTGCGCCCAATAATTACCTGATTTTTGCCGTTTTGTTTTGCCTTAAATAGGGAGATCGTAATGAAATAAAATCGTGATAAAATCAAATAAAATATGTGCATGCATTTATACGATTGCAGCTGATTATATTGCGATTTTCGGGATATTTGGCTTCCTCCYGATGCTTTTCTCGAGGCAAAATATCCTAGGGTGGCCCGCTTTGTTCAGTTTTGCMTTTTTGCTTAAGAAATTCGTAAATATTAAACCATACATTGAAAAATGATGGAAAAAATATGTAAAAATTCCTTGTGAAATGTTGTATTTTGTGTCAAAATTTAGTGAATTTTGGAGCTGTTTTGATAATTTATTTAACTATTGCAAAATTAATAAAATTGTCGGAAACTCCGAAAAAACGCTAAAATGCTTAGAAAAATCCAGAAATATCTTGAAAAATTCTAGAAAAACGTCTAAAAATAAGTTTAAATTATTTGAAAATTAAAACTTACTTTTTYAGGTGCTAAATGCTTGGAAAAGGTGCTTGGTGTAAGGAAACTTGCCTTTTTTAGGGTCTATCAAGGTCCTATCTCTCTCGATTTGACTTGTGTGTTGCGAGGAGTGTCTTATCAATGGCCATCTTGGGCTAGGAACAAATGTAGGTATTTACAAGAGTAATTGTGGAGAGTAATCGCATTGTTGGTGCTCTTATAAACTGATTAATAAACTAATCAAATAATTACGATAATATGAATTCATGACTTGATGTACAACTTTTAATCAAATTTTAAACGCATAAATAATATGTTCTTTATGCAATGTTAGTTATTTATAAACTGTTTTACAAGGTACTTATAATATGAGTTCTCTTATAAACTGGTCAAATAAATACGAAAAAAAAATGGTGCTGTACAATATATATCGGATTAAAACTCAATAAATGAATACATGTATGTTCTTTAAAGAACTGTTTTATTGCCGTTGCAAAATGCGAAAAAGTATATTTACTAATTATTTTTCATCTTCAAAGTCAAAAAAATATATGTACATTCATTTATCCATTGCGATGTTCAAAACGGGATGAAATAAAACTTCTCATTCTCATTCCCCAGTTATACGATATCAATGATCTATAGTATTTTTTATTAATTTACTATCATGCTATGACCACATGAGTAGTGGAAGTTTTATTTCCATGTACACGACCTTCCATGATTTCAACTCTTATGAAATACATATTTTACTATTTAATTAGGGATTTATGACGAATCTCAATATTTCAAATAGTAATTAAGAGGTTGTTTACGGACCATTAAAAAAATAACAAACATCTATTATAATAAATCTCTTAGTACTGTTAAAAATCCATAAAAATATGTTCGCCTATTTAGGAATTATTCAATGTTGCTATTTTCTCCGTGTATTGCACGGTAAAGCTGTGTTGTTATTTAAGATAACAAACTACCCATCATTTGATTTTTTTTAAATTTGTATTTTTTTCTTTTTTGTTTTTTTATTGAAAATTAATTAATGTTTGAATTTTTTCTTATAGTCAGAATAGTCTCAAAATAAATGATTTTAACTGAAGATTGGGTATTATTCAATAATTATGTTCTCAGAATATAAGAAATATATACTTTTAAGATTAATTTAATTTTATAAGTCCATGCATGAAGGTATGATTGGACAAAGGAGGACGAGTTACTATAAACCTTAGCAATTCTCGTAAAAAAAAATTGTTGAGTGATTAATTTTCCTTGTTGTTGGACTTGACGCGTTGGTAGATTGAATAGTTGAGAAGTTGGTTATTGCTGAGCTATATTTTGTTCATTCTCTCTTTCATCCTTCCATTTTCAACCCACCTTTCACAATGCCCCTTTTTATTTACATAAACTCCTTCTTAAAATTAATGCATATCTTTCTCCCTCACAAAAATTCACAAAATCTCACCATTCTTCATCATCATCTTCATTCTTTAAAATTCGGAATTCTCCTTTTATTTAATTTCATTGCATTGGGGTCCTTGAAATCCAAACAGTTAAAAAAAAAAAAATGCAATATTTTATTATTTTTCTAAATTTTTGTTCATGTTTTCAGTTTTTTATGTAAATTACATTATCTTAACCAAACTTTTTGTTCATTTCAGGAAATATTAATACTTAGTATACCATCAAAAGTAACCATTTGATTGGCAATTTTCATACCTATTGTCCCTTTTGTTTGTTAGTTGTGCATTATTTTAAAAATCATTAATTAATTTTAAATTACTGTATAATTGTTTGTTTTCAAAACTCTTTATATTCTAAGTGTTAGGAAAGTTACAAAAGAGACATATATGGTAATGATTAGACGGTTGAAATTTTGCTGGATTGAGCGATGGGTTGAAAGCAATATTTCTTACACTTCATTCTTTTTAAGAACCCGTTTTTGTTTGGTCTCCTTTAGAAAGGTTTGGGAGACCCCGACAATTGAAGGGTATATTCTCGAAATGTGATTAGGGTATCGTCAATGTCTTACTTCTTGTTCTTCTATTAGGAATGTAAGTCGAACTAATTTATARTTATTTATTAATAATTTGTTGTAGTATTAAATATGATGGGTTTATGGTGGATATGCATTTTTGTTGGATGTTATTTTCTTGGGACATTCTCTTGTTGACTTTGTTTCTAATTTCATCAATGATTGATGGTTTATGATTTTTTTTGCTTAATTTGATTAATATACATAGATATTGTTCCATTATTTTAAAACTGTTAAAAATTCATTGAAATGCATTGGTACTGTTAAATTCAGTGATTCCAGTAGAAAAACTCATGCAAAGTAGCAACAAATAGCAGAAGAACATGAACAAAGTAAGCAGAAGATCACAAACTATTAACAGAACTCAATAAGAGATTTTGGAGAAATGAAGAGAGAAGGGAGAATTGAGAGAAATAATCTTTTTGTTTATTCATTCTTAGTCTTAGTCAAATGATTACAATTGTCCTTAAATACAGCAAGGATCTAAAACCCAGGCTGAGTTGGCAGTTAGTTATAACTAACTTGCTAGCTAGATGACATGTCAGCCATGTCATTCTCAACACCCTCCCTCTTCAATCTTGGCAGGAGTAACATGCCAAGATTGGTAAGCAGATTGTTGAACTAATGAGATGGAAGGATCTTTGTAAGGACATCAGCAATCCGTGAGGAAGTTTGTAAGCAGACTTCAATATCCATCCTCTCACCATCTCATTACATCTTATCCATGCATTATATGAAGATGCAGTAGAAGCAGGCTTCGGTTCTGAACCATCAACAAAACACATCTTATTTTTAGTGGTTATGCCACTGATCATAGATGACCTCGCTCCAAGTACTGAAACTTGTTCCTTCAAATTTCTCAGAAACAAAGCATTGTGCAGTGGTATCCGAAATATGAATATAATAAACTATGCTTGGATCTGCTGTGAGATCCAGAGTTCTGTTTATGTTTGCTCCACTTCTTGATTGTGCTTCATTAGTAGATATGATTGAAGAAAGAGTGGTGTATAGCTCGAAAAGAAGAAGTTATAAAGAAATAGGAGAATTGTGTTTGATGAAAGAATCACAAATGGAAAACAATAGCTAATTTGCAGTTGGTAATAGAATACTAATTTGATCAATTTGATCAAATAGAATACTAATTTGATCAAATATTTGAAAGAATTTAACAATGGAGGATTACAAGAAAGAAGGAAGTACTAACCAAGCAAGAAAACACAGAGAATAGTAGTAGAAAAAAGCTTAGAATAAAATTCCTTCAAAGAATTGAAAGTAAAATTCTGTGAAGCAAACTTACAAATAGTTGATGATCAACAATCGCAATAATCGAAGAGTGAAGAAAATAATTCCAAAAAAACTTCGTAATTCTTTCAATCAGGAGCAATAAATCACAAGAGGATCACAAATCGAAGGAATCGCAGAAGATCAAATGCCAGAGAAAATGAAACCAGAGATAGCATCAAACTTCGAAGGAAAACTCAATTGAAGCTTTTCCAGCTCTGATACCATGTTAATATCATGTTAAATTCAGTGATTCCAGTAGAATAACTTATGCAAAGTAGCAACAAATAGCAGAAGAACATGAACAAAGTAAGTAGGAGATCACAAACTATTAACAAAACTCAATGAGAGATTTTGGAGAAATGAAGAGAGAAGAGAGAAATGAGAGAAATCATCCTTTTGTTTATTCATTCTTAGTCTTAGTCAAATGATTACAATTGTTCTTAAATGCAACAAGGATCTAATACCCAGGCTGAGCTGGCAGTTAGTTATAACTAACTTGCTAGCTAGATTACATGTTAGCCATGTCATTCTCAACAGGTACAATTTAAAAAATACAAAAAAAAATACTTACATAATAACTACACCCTTTGTCCTTTTTTGGAAAGAAATATCGTCTTTGAAATCACTTTGCTCGTAGCTGGAGGCTTTATTTTATTTGTTTTAGTGAAATATTTATATTTTTGCTAACATTATTCAGTTTAATATCATGTTTTGGCGTACAATGTGTAGATTTTTGTTTGTCTTTTACCATGTGAAAAGTGTGTTACAATTTTTACAACACTTGAATCTTCATTATTTTTGCCCTTGTTTCATAGGAAAAACACAATTTTGTCTATATATATATAGTGCCTTCTATGTTCAAAGTATTACGATAGTTCTTAAGAATATAGTTATGTACTTATGTGGGTGCAATAATTGTCATAGTTCATAGCTAGCATTATACTTTGTGCCAAGGAATAAAGATGACATCATGGAAGACTGAACATGAAGCAGTTCCTAGATGTTTTTGTATCTAATAAACTTTTCCTAACATATAACATATGAAGAAGGATGTATCGTTTGTTTGAACAAATTATCATATTTTTTGAGTCTCGAGTGTTTGACTAGATGGTTAAACAGATATATATATGAAATACTTATGTCTAACATACTCCAATTGCAGGTTGAAGAGGATGAGATTTATCGGAGAAAGAAGCGAGATGATGGTAGAGAATTGGTGTATAGCACTGCTAGCTTAATATCTAAAATTTCTCCATGTTTTAGTGAGTATTTGTACTTATATTGAATGTTTTTTCACATAGTTGGTGACATTTCACAATTAGCCAAGCTGTTTATTTCGCTTCAATATTTTGGTTTTATTAACATAAATTAATATGTTTGTGTTCTAATTTTTCTTCTTTAATTATTTTTTCCTTTTATTGGATAAGAAGGAGGATAAGATTAATTATTTTTATTTTATTCTCTCTTCCTTTGTCTTTGACATGCTATTATTCATACTTTTTGCTGGAAGTATATAAACCTCAAGTGTTTACATGCTTGTTGGATAGAAAGGGTGATGAACTATCATTGCTCCTATAGTGCAATAGTAGTAAAATGATGATTTAGGGCTGATTTTGTGGATTAAATTATGGATGATAACAACTAAAGATGAAATATTATAAATGATAATATGAAATTTCACACACTAACACACTAAGATAATTTTCAAGCATTTGAGAGGCTTGAATCTCTCCCCAAAGGTGAGCATTCGAGAATCTCCCAAATATTTTTCATTCCAAAACATTCAATATTCAACATACATAGACTCTCTCTTTACTTAGTGCTATTTATACAAGAAAATTCTAACATAGCAAACTCTAGAAACTTCTAACCACTTCAATTAGAAAATTACTACACTACCCTTATACTACAAATAGTGATTCGTTGCAAACTTAATCTGCATTTTCTGGTCTTTTAACTAATGCTCATTAAGTTTGAGATGCCACAGACTAGCATGATACAGTTGATAAATATTAGTGAAGAAAATGTATATTTTAATGATGAAAAGTAGTCTATCCTTGAGTTTCTAGGTGTACGTTTTACTGATTTATGTTTTTATGTCTACAATCGACATCGTTGCTTTTATCGCTTTCCTTCATCGTTGTATGGTTTCCTTGTAATAGTTTGGAATTTGCTTGCAGTATTTTATTTCCATATTTGTTTTTATAATAGTTAAGTGTCATTTAAATATACAAGTTTGGCTTGTCAAAAATTCAAATTAACATATCGCCTAGCTAGTTTATCATATGCTTTTTGAATTTTAAATCTTAATCGTATGATCAAATGACCTGAAGTGTTACTAGAAATATTAAGCAAACAATCATGCCTTAAACACTAGGAATTTTATAATTCTTGTCTCTCCTCTTTTATTGTTTCCATATACATAGAAATAGTATTTATGTAAATTTTTGGTGGTTCTAGCTAGTGCTATGGTTGGATCCCGAACATGGTTTGGCGGAATACTCCATCGCTCTGGGCTTAGGCGTCATGTAATTGATAAGTTTCCTGACTATCATATGAGTCCCATTCAGGTAAGACATTTTGTTTCCCCAAATGTACTGTTCTTTCTCTTGTTTTCTTCACAGAGGTAAATAAGATTTTTGCTGGCTGCTTCGCTTGTCTCTTCTCCCCAATATGGAAGATCTTTAATATGTTTTTCTTTATAGTGAATTGGTTAGACATTWAGTTTTATGGCAGTGCCATTACTCTCGTACTACAGCAAGATGCCTGCAGGTGACTAGGTAGTAAGAGTCCCTGTGCAAATTTTTACTTGAATACTAACATCAAACGTTGATTACTCCACATGCATAAATGACTAATTTTATGAAGTGTAATATAAAATTTATATTTGTAAGAAAAGAGAGAGATTGATGATTAATTGAAATTATTTTAATACTGTAGATTAAATTTGGAAAAATATGTTGCAAAAGTGACTATCTAATTATRYAGGAAATGAAAAGGGCAAAAAAAAAAAAAAAAAACAGAAAGTTTAAACAATGGTAATTCACTAATTGTTTAACTAAATTGTAAGTTTCAATGCATTGTAATTTGTAAAAGGTGGAATAAAGCT
The DNA here is from genome assembly GCA_008642245.1 of Bassia scoparia. Taxonomy (NCBI): domain Eukaryota; kingdom Viridiplantae; phylum Streptophyta; class Magnoliopsida; order Caryophyllales; family Amaranthaceae; genus Bassia; species Bassia scoparia. The sequence goes on from SNQN01000516.1 coordinate 102,770, forward strand.
GGTTAATAATGAAAGAGCAGGGCCTACTTGAAGATTTTTCTTGACGAAAATATTTTCTTGCTGTTAAGGAGGTTTGATCTCGGTATCAGCAAAATGCAGGAGTTGTGGTCAGTTTGTTCTAGGGCATCCACAATAGTTCAAACCTCTTAGASGTTTGAACTTGTGCCACATCAACATTCTACAAACTCCTCTCATAACAAACCTCTCTCCAACAATAGTTCAAACCTTTTAGGGATTTGTTGGTAGGGCCCATTATATATTTATATATCCATATTTCATTTGATTTCCCTTTTTATTTTACACTCAATACCCCACTTAAATTCCACCTCAACATTACAAATCCCTTTCAACATTACAAATCCCTCTCAACTTTCAAACCCCTCAAAATTCCCCAACAATAAGAGGTTTGATTTACAAACCTTACACATCATCTACAAACCCTTATACAAACCTCTTATTGTTGTTGCCCTGACTTACTGCTTTTTTGCTGCTACAATTAATACATATATTAAATTTCGGGGCCCTTCTATTTACGGGGCCCTGCACTGTCGCGCYGACCGTGCATGTCCAGCCACGCCCCTGGATGCCTGCCTACGATAGGCAATGGCAAGATATATAGAATGCGACAACAAATAGACTACTTTGCAACAAATTTAGTATTGAGCGTGTAGACCTGTGCCCTTATCGGGCCTACGTCCTACGTCGATTTTTAATTGTGAGATTGACCCACAGATACCGCACGTGAGTGCGTTGGGAGGTGTTATCGATAAATTAAAGGAGATCGCCACCATGTCTATATAGGGTAATCACGGATGCCCGAAAAAACATAGGTGCCAAATTAATGTCCCCGTTGTTTGGTCTGGTAACCAAAGTGTGGGTTCTTGGACATGATATTGATAAAGTTTTCCTCATCGACTATTCCATTTAGGAAGACACTTTTGGGTGTCTACATAGTGGAAACTGTGATGATGTCCATGATTTTTCTAAAAGTTTACATTCCTAAATTAGTAAGGACTAACAACTTGGGATAGTTATTTTTTATGAAGTATAAGACGTTGAATTGGAATATTACAATACGTTGCCTTGTCCCATATTTAAGGTTGCAATTATAACCATATCGATTTTTAGTCCAATTCTACTTGAGTTTCACCACTTTTGAGAGAAACCTCCCTATAAATTTATTTTGGGGCGAAACTACACATTACAACTTTTTGGATTGTTGACCACTACCGTATTCCTTTCCCAAAGTTGACTTTAGAATCTTGGTAGGTGTCATGTGCAACTTTTTTTCCCTAATCCTAATTCACTCCTCGTCTATTCGGTAGGCTTAATTAAGAAATTTAAACACGAAAAATCCTCTCTTTGTATCACCTCGCCTTTACACTTAATCCACAATGACATCCTTAATCTTTAAAAATTGTTTTTGATTTATGTACAATAAGAAAACGATTAACTGCCATTCAATTATAAAGTTGAAGCGCGATGTTCGGTAAATATTTTTTAATTACACCCACGGAAAAAAGGTAAAATTGTGTTAGATAGATAAATGAGAAGAGTTGGCATAATAAATGTAGAATTGAAATGAGTTGAGGTTAGTGTATTAATACAGACTACATACTGAATTAAGTTTGCSCGCGAATTAATTTAGTGAAATTAATGCTCATAAGAAGGGAAAAGAGAGATGAGTTGTTTGAGTTTGAAGCAAAGGTAATTGAACAAGGCAACAAGTGAATTAGGAATAAATTTAGGGGGCAAAAGTTGCACGTGTCACCCAACTTCCTTTTAGGTCAATGTTGTAGAAATGAATCTAATCATGTAGCCTTGATCAATTGTACAAACATAAGTTGTTATTTTCTTAGTTTTGTACAAAAAATATGTCTCGCAATTTGTCGCAAAAAGTGATGTAACTCCGACATATATGGACAAAAAATCCTAACCACATATACCATAAATTACGAAACTGAATAGTATATCAATGATGATGATGATGATTATAACTTATAAATTCAGAGAGTTACCGTTGCAACAATTAAAAGATAAAACACTGTTTTGAGTTGCTATAAAATAAGGAACATATAACTATAACCTCACATGATTTCCCATAACCTCTATCTACACTCATGTATTTATAATGAAAAACCCCAATTCTCTCTTTGAAGTCACTCACCTTGCTTCCTGTCCAAGCTAATCGTAATGAGTGAACAATTTGAAATTCATATTACTCTTTTTTGTTAGCAAGTCATGCATGTAATTTTGATTCATTATACATTACTAGCCTCATACACTTGATTATCTTACCTCCATTCATAACCACCTTGACCATGTTTAACCCACTTAATGTTTTGTTGGAATGTGTTGGCACATGTGATCAACAAGAACAACTATTGTTGGAATGCCTCCTATATCCAATTCCTCTTCTATTCTAATTCTTCTTGAATTACGCTATTGGAGTAAAACCTTCAACCTGTTTTTGTCTGTAACATACAACCTTCTTTTTTTTTATATTCTTCCCTCATTTCTGACCTTCCTTTATTCTTTTGTTGTCTCCATCCTCTATCCTATGTAGAAATAAAGGATTTCAGTTAATCAATTAAATCCTTAGTCCCAAACATGGACAAAAACTGATAATTGTACGTGGTTATCAACGTAGTTTCCCTCCTCTATCCGCTACGATCAAGGATTTTGTTCTRTTATAAATTTAAATCTAATTGCTTCATATTTATTCTAAATCCTTCCTACCAAGTCATTTTCAATCCCATCTACGGAGTACCTTGTTTGAGATGTCTTTGGTCGTACTATTTCTCTCTTTATATATATCAGTGCTTCGTGAGCTATGTTACTRAGGCTCGTGTACTTATATTTCACATGGATTTGGGGGCTTGTGTCCAAGTGTCCAACTTGAGTAATATTTGAATGTTTTTCAAGATTTTATTCTAAATTAAAGTGTGTAAGTGTCCTACCCATGTTCGAGATCGAGTGTTAAGGATCAGACACGAGTATTTGAGTAAAAATGAAGATTTTGGAATAATGCAGTCCATGAGCACTTTGTCTCACATGTTGGAAACAATTTAGGTACTTTTTCTTTAGTTTGCTTTCAATGGTCCACGACACCAGCTTTCCTACGAATATATAACTTAATTTCTAATTTTGTCCCTTAAAGTGGTCTTGAACATCTATCTCATCAATCAATAGCCATCTCCGTAACCCTGACCTTTTGAATGTGATCCTTCTTAGAAGCCTAACATTTTTTTTACTATATCGCAACATTTTTCTTATGACAATCTAATCAAAATTCCTCTTCAACTTTAAATGGGATGCTTGAATCACATAATACTCTCTTAACCACTCTCCATTCATGCCACTCTCACTTAATCCTATGAGCCACATCTTTGTCAATATCACCATTCTATTGAGGGATTGACACAAGATATATAAAACGCTCCATATATATATATGGATTATGTTATGATTCTTTGTAAAATTTGCCAACAAAAACCTTTTAAGTACCAAGTTTTGCGAACAACTTCATCTTAAATTATTTCTTTTTAAAACAACCCTTCTATAATACAAACGTTAACGTACTATTGGCTCTTAATGGCCAAATGTTAACACCATTTACACGTGGGTCTCGTGATTGATATGTAAATCCCACCACTACACAAACCACCCAAAGAAGGGTTGCGTTAGCTCACATCACCACCCCTCACGAACCAAAATCGAGACCACCTCCCACCACCTACCTACCCAAGAAGCCATCAAAACCCATTGATGAACCCAAATCGCCCTCACAAAGCATCCACTTTTGGTACACCTCCTTCTATCTCCTTCAAAACCACAAGGCACCACCATTTCTCTATCAAAACCATCACGAACCTCCATGGTGTCCGCTCGCCCACTTCGCACGAGTTGAACCACAAAGAATGAAACCACACCCAAACTACCACCCATGCGAACACCAATCCCACCAAACCTTCGATAAATCATGCAATCACCAACGTATCAACCCCTAATACATTAAATTAGGTTTGTGGATCGTGTCGATTTGAGTTTTAGGATTTGTGGGTAGTGTCGATATGCGTATTAGGTTTGTGGGTGGTAGGGATTTAGGTTCATGGGTCGTAGGTGATGGTATGAATTGGGTTCGACGTTGCTTGGTAGTGGTAGGGTGGTAGCGAATTGAGTTTTTGGGGCTTGTAGATGGTTGTGATGGTTGGGTAGTGGTGTTTTTTAAGGGAAGGATGAGTAAGAAAGGAAGAATTGAAAGAAGATGGGTGATTAATGGAAAACATAATGGAAAATTGGTTGTAACTTGTAAGAACAATGGTTCGCAAATTTTTGTATTATAAAAGGTAGTTGTTTTAAAAAAAATTATAAACCAGTTGTTCAGAAAACACGATAAAAGGGTGTTGTTGCCGAATTTTCCTATTCTTTGATCAGGTTATTATCTCTTCGATTACTGATGTTTTGTTTCACAATACTGATTGTAACATCAAACTACAACATTGGAAATTTATCCTTTCTTACTCACTATAGAGCCAACCCGTTCCCTTCTATATTGTAACGAACATTCCCATTGAGTTACGCTTTTCATGTGTAAGTAAATTTGAGTTTGACGGAGCATGTGGAGAACTATCACTTATTGCTTCATTCCATGGTAACACACGACATTTGATAATGAGAAGTATTATGAGCAATGCAGTAAGCTTATGCGGCTAATGTGAAAGCTATTCTTTGAATATCAGTGTAAAAGTTGCAAACCTAATGAGCAATGTAGTCCTATATATACAAGGTGAATCATTGCCCCTTCCTAACAGCTATACAATATACAATACTTGTCAAGCAAGTAGTAAATATACAAAAGGACAAAAAAGTAGATATCCTAGTACACTGGTACTGTAGGAGCCCCACCCTGGTACTGTAGGAGCACTACAAGGCAATACACCACTACTGCATTCTGACATGATCAAAAAGATGTACTGGCAGTGATAACTACCCCAGCTGGTGCAAGAGAGGAAAAAGAGAGGAAAAGCACACAATGCTTATCACTCCCCCCTCAAACTTGGGGTGAGGACAGTGAACTCCAAGTTTGGGCAGAAGGTGCTGAGTTTGAGTGATAGTCATAGGCTTGGTAAAGATATCTGCAAGCTAGTGTTGGGATGAAATATACTGAGGAACAATAGTGCCATCACCAACTTTATCCCTTACAAAATGACAATCTAGCTCAACATGTTGAGTCTTCTCATGTTGAATTGGATTAGCTGCTATGGCAAGTGCAGCTTTGTTATCACACTTGAGTATAGTGCTTCCCAATTGCTTGATCCTTAGATCTTTGAGGAGATGAGCTAACCATGTCACTTCACAAGTTGTCTGAGCCATAGCTCTGTATTCAGCTTCAACTGAGGATCTAGCTACAACATGTTGCTTTTTTGATTTCCAGGATATAGGTGAATTCCCTAGCAGGACACAAAAACCTGTTGTAGATTTCCTGGAGATTGGACATCCTCCCTAATCACTATCAGTGTAGGCTGTGAGAATAGCTGCTGAGTTTGATGCCATCAGTAGACCTTGACCTYGATGTTGGTTGAGATACCTTAAGATTCTTTTTGCCTGTTGCATGTGCACTGTAGTAGGACTTTGCATWAACTGGCTGAGTATATTCACAGTGTAGGTGATGTCAGGTCTGGTGATGGTTAGATAGATTAGTTTTCCAATGAGTCTCTGATAGAGTGTTGGGTCTGGCAATGGATCTCCCATGTCTGGTGTTAGCTTCATACTTGAGTCTAGAGGTAATCTCAGAGGTTTGTTCTTGTGTGCACCGAATTCTTTGATGAGGTCCTCTGCATACTTTCTTTGAGAGATAAACAATCCTTGTGAAGTCTTGCTTACCTCAATTCCTAGGAAGTATCTCAATTGCCCCAGARCCTTCATTAAGAAATTAGAGGCTAAGTATGATTTTAAAGCTTCAATTGCTGTTGTGTCATTGCCTGTGATGAGTAAGTCATCCACATATACAAGTACAACTACAAATGTAGATTTCTGTTGGATGGTAAATAGGGAGTAGTCTGCCTTTAATTGTTTGCACCCATAATTTATCAGAGCTTGACACAATTTTGCAAACCACTGCCTTGGTGCTTGTTTCAACCCATACAATGACTTTTTGAGTTTGCATACAAGTTCTCCTGCCTGTGCTTTCTGTGATTGAGGTGAGTCATGGAGTTTGATTCTGCTTTTCCAGTGAGTATACCCTGATGGCATCACCATATAGACATTCTCCTCCAAGTCACCATGCAGAAATGCATTCTTGACATCCATTTGACAGGTTTGCCAATTTTCCAAGGGTGCTACAGCAAGCAGAGCTCTTACAGTGGTCATTTTTTCCACAGGAGCAAAAGTTTCCTTGTAATCTATGCCTTCATATTGTCTATAGCCAATGATTACCAATCTTGCTTTGTATCTTTCAATGCTGCCATCTGGATTGAATTTTGTTCTGAACAACCATTTACACCCAATTACTCTCTTTTTGGGTGGAAGTTGCACTATCTCCCAATTCAAGTCTCATTTCATTCCAGTGCATCCAGTTCATCCAGTTCATCATTCATTGCATCTACCCAGTGCTTATGTTGTACTGCAWCTTTAAACCTTGTGAGATCATCTGTTTCCTGCATTTTGGTTAGAAAAGCACCAAATTGGGGTTCCACTTCAGTGGTTGTTACCCTGGCTATTTGAGCCACAGCTCCTTCTCCTTCTTCATTGCTGTTCCTAGATGACACATTYTGCACATAATCTGTCAACCATGTTGGAGTTTTCTTATTCCTGGTTGATTTCCTGGTCACAAGAGGTGAGTGATGATCTTTTGAATGTTGCTGAACCACTACTTTTGTTGATTCCCTTTGAGTATCACCACTTGTGTCACCTTGTGATTCTCCATTGTCACCTTGAGGTTCAAGTGGGTTTGTTGCATCTAGGGTTGTACCTTCAGGTTCTGCATTCACAATGATATCATCTAGGCACTTGGGTACAAGAGATCTGTACTTGTTTGATGACTGTCTTGAGTTATAGGGAAATATGGTTTCCACAAATTTCACATCCCTTGATACAAATACTTGTTGAGTGTCAACTCTCATCACTCTATAACCCTTTTTATCATAAGGATATCCTAGGAATACACATGGCACTCCTCTTGGTTGCATTTTATCTCCTTTGAGCCGAGGGTTGTAAGCAAACACAAGGCACCCAAATGCTCTTAGTTCATTGTAATTTGGCTTCCAACCAAAGAGTTTCTCATATGGTGTCATTCCCTTGAGAGCCTGACTTGGAAACCTGTTGATGATGTGTACAACTGTTAAAGCACAATCACCCCAAAATTTAAGTGGGAGTCCTGCTTGAAACCTAAGTGCTCTGGACATTTCAAGCACATTTCTGTGTCTTCTCTCCACTCTCCCATTTTGTTGTGGCCTATCCACACAAGATGTTTYATGCAATATCCCCAAACTATCATAGAACTTTCTGCAATCTTGATCATTGAACTCCAGTGCATTATCAGACCTAATAGTTTTAACTTGAGCATTAAAGTGATTTTTTGCAAACATCACAAACTTTCTGATTACATTGAATGAATCAGATTTTTCTCTCAGCAATTGAATCCAAGTTGCTCTTGAGCAATCATCCACAATGGTGAGAAAATACCTGTAATTACCCCTGGTTTGAACCCTATATGGTTCCCAGACATCAATGTGTAGCAATTCAAATATATTTTTTGCATGAGAGTCACTTCTGGGATAAGGTTGTTTGGTAAATTTTGCCATGGGGCATATCAAGCATACATCAGCATTAGAAGAGATGGAATAAGGCAAGCATTTTGTTTCATTGATCACACTCAAGGGTGCATGTCCCAGTCTATTGTGCCACAAATTACATTCATCAGCTTTCACTGTATTAAGACTTCCTACACAGTTTTCAACTATTGCATTATTGCTGTCTTTCTTAGATTTTTCATTCTTCCAATTCTTTCATTTTTRTGCCCTCCATTTGTCCTCCTGTTCATCACCCTTCAAGAAAATCAGTCCATTCTTCATTCTACTAAGCACCTTAGTTTTGAGATTGACACAGTCTTGAATCATGCACAGCTTGTCTTTAAACAATATACAACAATTGCTATCCCTTGTTAGCTTACTCACATATATCAGGTTGTATTTAATTTCAGGCACAAACAACACATTTTTGAGTTCTAGGTTTCCATTCACATTGACTGTTCCCTTATAAGTCACACATGAGGTTTTACCATTAGGTAGAGTAATGAGAGGCAAATTATGCACTTTGCTAGGATTCACAAGGTTTTTGAAATCATTTACCATATGGTGTGTAGCACCAGAATCAATTATCCACACATCATGATCAACATTAAGATTATTGCACAAACTCATACCTGCAAACCCTGAGTCCATTTCATCCTCAGTGTCATATCCTTCCTTGGTCTTTGATGATGCTGGTAGGAGTTTGAGCAGTTGTTGAATCTGATCCGAAGTCAATCCCTTGATTTCTTCCTCTACTTCATCATTTCCAGCAAATGCCTTACCTTTTCCTCCTCCAGTCCTTGATTTTCCTTCGAATTCCTTTCCTTTGAGTTGTTTCTTGTATTGTGGGTGCCATTTTGGATATCCAATCACCCTCCAACATCTCTCTGCAAAGTGACCCTTCTTGCCACAAGCTGTGCACATTTCATTGTTTGCAGCAGCTTCCTTGTAGCTTCTCTCTYGCTTGACTCCCCTGTTGCTGTTGAGTGGTGGCTTGCTGTTGGCTGCCATGGCCATTGGCTCCCCCTCTCCTTTATCACCTTATGTGATAACCTTCTGAGCTTCTTCTTGTTGTGCAATTCCACATGCCTCCTCAACAGAGGGCAATGGTGACCTCTYTAGGATTTGTGATCTGATTTGTGCATAATCATCATCCAGACACATCAAGAACTGGAACAAGCACATTTCATCCCTCATGGCTTGCACAYCATTGGTGTATGCAGTTACTTCAGAGGTAATCTCAGCTATGGCAGGAAATGCGTTCAATCCATCTAGTTCCTCCCAAAGTGCTGTCATTGCAGTGTAATAATCAGACACTGATTTTCCTCTTTGCTTCAAATCATAAGCCTCTTTGTATAGCTTATATTTCCTTAGTCCACTCACCTGTGAGAATCTGGTCTCAAGGTTTTTCCACACCTCCTTTGCAGAACTCATGAACAGGATGGACCTTTTAATGGAGTCACTGACATTGGCTGTGATCCAGCTGATCACCATACCATTACATGTCTCCCATTGCTCCTTCTTGAGCTCATCTTCCTTGTCCTTCACCACTCCTCCTGTTACGAACCCCAGCTTTCTTTTTGCAAGCAAAGCCAACTCCATTTCTCTTCTCCACTCCCTATAATTTCCTGACCCAGTGAGCTTTTCAACTGAAATTGAGCTCTGTCCATCTGATGGATGCAAATAAAGAGGGCTCATGATATCTGATAGCTTGGCCATTTGTGTATAGGTTGAGTTTTGTGGTTATGGATCTCTAAGGGTGATAGAAAAGAGGTTTTTTAATTGGCAAGGAAGTATTTGAGGCAAGAATTGATCAGGTTTAGCAACCTGGCTCTAATACCATGAGAAGTATTATGAGCAATGCAGTAAACTTATGCGACTAATGTGAAAGCTATTCTTTGAATATCAGTGTAAAAGTTGCAAACCTAATGAGCAATGTAGTCCTATATATACAAGGTGAATCACTGCCCCTTCCTAACAGCTATACAATATACAATACTTGTCAAGCAAGTAATAAATATACAAAAGGACAAAAAAGTAGATATCCTAGTACACTGGTACTGCAGGAGCCCCACCCTGGTACTGCAGGAGCACTARAAGGCAATACACCACTACTGCAATCTGACATGATCAAAAAGATGTACTGGCAGTGATAGTACTATGCATAACTATCAGGTGGTGCAAGAGAGGAAAAAGAGAGGAAAAGCACACAGTGCTTATCAGATAAATAGTAGCTCACGGTGATCTATAAATCGCATCACTGTTTATTTTTTTTTGCTATTACTTTTTAATTTGTGAGGATATGATAAATTTGTGAGGATATGGTAAAAATTTAAGAAGATATGATTATATTAATTCAAGGTAGGATTAAATTTGTGAGGATATGATAAAATTTTGTGAAGGTACAATAAACTTTGTAAAGGATAAGATAAAATTTTGTGAAGATATGATAACAAGGTTGAGTACATATTGTTTAAGAAGATTTGTAAATGGTGGTGAGCCATATATATTTCCTCGGTATCACACAATGGTACAGAATTTCGAAACTCGTTGCGAACTCCAAATAAAGTATGTACTACCATCAAATTTATGGATAGAGTATAAAGTCACATCCTTGTCCATGCATACCTGACTGTGGACTTGGCTTTTACCATGTCTTGTAGAATCCTAAGAGGGGTTCTCATTGCCTGTGTGCGTTGCTTCCTTAGCCTTTTGTTAGTGTTTCATACTTCAAATTAAATGCACGTAAACTTTTTCAATGGAATCCTAACTTAGGGTTCGACTTTCCTATACTTCAAATTAGAACAACCCTTTTTTTCAAATTGATTGCTTAATGTTAAAGTGCATACATATGAGATAAAGGCATTGTCTATTCTTAATAGTCTTTGTCATATTGTTTGAAATTTTGCTAGGAACAAAGGCTACAAATACTACGAGACAGATGTCATGTTCCATTTGACGAAAGTCGCTCAGACCATCAAGTATGTCCTTATATATTGTTTCTGCATGCATTTGTTCCAATTTTTTGTATATTCTTTAATAGCACATTGGTTACTTTTATAATGTATTTTTGTATATGGAATAATGAAACACACAAGTATATCAAGAAATTGATGGTGGATGGGATGTTTTTCCAACACATCAGGATCTTTACCTAAATGAATGGATTGAAAGTTCCAGTGTTATAATGAACAATAGAAACYGACAAGAAACTTATCCAATAAAATTCTAAATCCTTTMCATAATAATGATGTATGCCATTCATATTGTCAGGGCTAACTTATTGTATTCTTAGATCTCTGTTTTCAATCTATCCTAAATTCGTATTAAAGATTAAAATATATAGCAATTGTATCTCGATCATCTTGCCTTTGGTCTTCTCCTAGACTTAGATTTCTTATGTTTTGCAGGAATCACTCATAGCATTGTGGAATGCTGCTTTTCCAAATGTTCATCTCACAGGTCTGGTTTCGGAACAATGGAAAGATATGGGTTGGCAAGGCCCAAATCCATCAACAGACTTCAGGTATATGTTTATCTAATAGGTTAATGATAGTGTTGGTCGAGCATAAGTTAAAGAGATTTTATAATGTAGGAATAGCAGATATGCTACTTGCCATATGGAGTAAAGAGAATTCTGTAATTATGAACCCCGATTGCATACATAGTTTTAGGAGACCGAATTATATGTTCCCCCTTTCTTTTTCATTTTAATATCTATATTATTCAATTTGCATTATTAATATACTCTACTTTAGTGAAATTTTCCTTTCACCGTTACATCTAAGTATCTAACAACACAAATCTTAAGTTGTTTATGTTATTGGATGTGTGTCAATGCGTATATTCATATGATGAGAATTTTGTAATCTTTACTTGAAACCTTATATAGATATTGGTAATCAAAATTTAATATGAAAGTCACAAGGAAGTAAATAATGATCTGCAGTTTTTCTTGCATTCATGAAACTTTAAAGTCCTACGGTTTCTCTTTACATATTAGTCAACATCAGGATCAACAATCAAGTTACTGTATAAGCTGATAGTTAGTTAGAATATGTTCTATCTCAATAAGAGCTAAGGGCCATTATATTGCTTATGTGCCTATCAATTCACATGTTTGAGTTTTGTTAGCCTATTGTTGAATATTGGTGTTACAAGAAATCGATACATAGGGAAGGATTGTTTTAGCCATTATGGTATTTGTACTGCTTATTTCCAATGAATAGCGCATTAGGGAGAAGGAGAGCATGTTGAATGGCATTGAGTGTTTTCTTAGGAGTAAGAGAATGCCTCTTGAAAGTTGACCGCTAACTTAGTTTGTGATTTTTTAATCCATCCATATTCATCAACGTAGTCGTAATTATATCATGATAGTAAAAGCTCAAGTGTGAGCCACTGACACTAATCAGTAAAAAAAATGTGTTGCCAAGTGAGTAAGTGTCCTTAATAAATGTGTTCCCCCATTCTTACACCTTGTATTTTGTGTTATGCATTGATAAGGCAGATGTAATCATGTAAGTATTGAGAATTGTGCAACTATATATCCTGTGCAAATTTAGTGAAATGTTAGTCTATCTCTTCAAATGGTAATTATACTTGGACAAAGCTATCTTATAAACCTGGTTGATGCTATTATGTTGCAGTACATTAGTCATCATTGAACTCATTATGCACCAAACAATGAAATCTAACTGTTTACGGTTTTCTCTTCAGGGSCTGTGGCTTTATATCACTAGAAAATTTGKWCTTTTTTGCCAGGACATACCCAGTAGGCTCTCTCTCTTTATGTCGTACATTTGGTTAGATATCCTACACTTCGTTTTAGTTGCAATAACTTGACGTAGACGCCATTCATTTTAATCTCCTTGCCATATTTTGAGATATTAAGAGTAGAAATAGTGAATTAGCAAGTATAATTGTCAATGTGTTGCAAATGGGAAAAAATGGAAGTAGTGGTTAATAATGAGGATAGAACTACTATTCATTATTCACTATATTTCTTGATCGATTTTTTCCGTCTTTATGCACTTGCGAATTGTAGGTTTCTTTCCACAAACTATTGCTTAAGCAAGATGGGAGGAGAGCGATGTGGGAATACCCCTTTGCTGTTGCTGGGATTAACTTGACCTTTATGTTGATCCAGATGTTGGATATATTCTCAGGTTCGCGCGTGTGCTATGGTTTCTTTATTTTTTAGTTAGTTTACTTTTACTTGTTTGTTGCACTTGCACTTGCCCATGATGCTAATTTCACAATTTTATCTTTTAAGTTTTAAGAAACCTTCAGAGCCATTGGCATCCAATTTATTGCACTTGATTTTTGCAGTGCATATTTGATGTTACATTATTAGGGCAAGTTACATTTTCTTTACTGACATAATGTGAAATAGCCTTTCTCATTCAATTCCACGACCAATTTATGCCATACGTATATAGTTAAAGTTATTAGTGATGCATTATGTTTCCTTTTTCAATGTCTTATGTGTGTTGGTCTTTGTAGAAAAACCAAGATGCGTTCCAGGAATGAATTTTGTCAAATTGCTAGGAGGTGAGTTATATTATTCTTTAGGGTTTTTTTGTCACTAACCAGTTTTTGTAGAGACTTTTTGTGATAAACTACTTTATGTAGACTTTTTTAAGAAAAAAACCACATTCTCTACAGATTATGCTTGTTGACTACCATCTTAATGTCGGAATTTTATGTTCACCATGACGTGAGGCACACATAACTACTTTAAACCCCCTTTTTTGTTTTCGTCCCCCCGCTCCTTCTCTTATTTCCTTTGCTTAAATCCCTTTAAATCATCTCTTTCTCCTCATTGTTTGAGTTGAATGAGGATTTGATAGAATGAGTTAAGGTTGTTAAATTAGGGAAAAAGGGATTATTTAATGGGGTTCAATAAAGGGAAATGGGAGAAAATGAGGGAAAAGGGGGGGATACCAAACAAACAATAGGAGTTTTATGGTGTTACGTGAAGGTCAACACCGGATTTCAGTGCAAGATGATAATCAAGAACCACAAAGAGTGGAGAGTATGATTTTTCACAAACAAGTTTATATAAGATGGTTTATCACAAAAAAATTCTAGAAAAGCTGGTTTGTAAAAAAGAACAATGTTCATACAAAAAAAAATTGATGGTCGTCTTTGACTAATCTACTTATATCAGGTACTGCATAGAATATTGATAGATAGATACCTTTCATAGAATGTTTTTGTTTAAAAATTAAAGTGTTTCAAAACTTCTAAATTGCAGAAGATGAAGAAGCCTTTGACGTTCTATTTTGTATTGCTTTTGAAATGATGGATGGCCAATGGCTTGCTATGAATGCCTCATACATGCAATTCAATGTATTAGTCTCTTCACTTCCCTGGCCTGTTGTTACTCACTCTTTTCGAAGCTTGCATCTGTTTGATCCTATGTTTCCATGTATCACAGGAAGTTTTGAATGCAACACGCACACAATTAGAGAGGGAATTGTCTTTGGATGATGTGCAAAAAGTACAAGATTTGCCAGCTTACAACCTCCTATATAAGTAGTCATCTGGAGTTTCTAAACTTATATCTCTTTTCCAAACATAGCACTACGTGTCCGTATGTTTTCTATATGACCTCCTGATCAACATTATGGTAGCTCCTTCCTCTAGGCACAATCTACTTTTGGCCTTCTATTCTTCTGTTACATATCGTGTTACCACTGCCTAAACATGACATGTATTTGCATCAAAAAAAGAAAAAAAATGGCGTGTATATTGTAATTCATTACTGACCCCTCATGGATACTATGGTATTGAAGAAAACAATTTCAAATCTAGTAATTAAAACCGAGAGCAGCAGATTATTGCACCAATGTATGAACCAGGTTTATCAACAAAATACATTAGCAGTGTGTGTTACACAGATGTAAAGGTATAAGCTAAAAATTATAGGTTTGTAATTGATAAAATCGAGTGGAAAAGCTGTTAAAAAATATGCTGGTAGCCTCAAAAAACTGTGCTGAGAAACATAGTATTGTATTGTTTACAATATTAATTTGAAAGGCATGTGAAATTTATATTGATAATGTATCCTTATTAAGTCAACATATTTGAAAATAAAATTGACTAGAATAATCTCAACTTTGATTCATCCACTCATATTAATCCCAACTTTTGATTATTCGTCAATAATTTCAACTTCATGGATCGCCTTTTCTAAAGAATTTGATCCATTTTTTATTTATTAATAAGAGTTTGGATTAATTTCAAAAAACTCTGCTAGAAGTTGAGATAATTTTGAAATAATAAAAAGTTGTGATTATTTTGATAAGGAAGTTAAAAGTTGACTTCAATTACATCAAATCTTTTTAACATAAAAATAATTTTTTTTGGCTTGTTCCTAATCAAATTCTTTAAATTGGACATAAATAATATAGGAAAAATGGAAACTAATAATCCCACCTTTTGGTGGTCTGCTCTCAATAATCCGAACTTAAAGTAATCAAGAATAATCTCAACTTTAAGGGTGGTCTTCCCAAAATAATCTGAACTCTTATTTTTGTTGCTTTTGTTGATCCATTTTTGGCTTGTTCTATGTAAGAAAATGAGAGTTCAGATTATTTTGGGAAGACCACCCTAAAAGTTGAGATTATTCTGTAATTACTTTGAGGTCGGATTATTGAGAGAAGACCACCAAAAGGTGGGATTATTAGTTTCCATTTTTCCAATAATATATTGTAAGGTGTACGTTGATTGATATGTGCAGTGAATTCCTTTTACATGAGTTTGATATTTATCTCATGCAATGTTTAGTACCTTTGATACCATTAGAAGAATTAGTTTTTGTTCACCAATATAAAGWTTATAAATTACATAAAATGGAATAAAAAACCAATWGTTCTTCTCTTAATACGACATGACTTTGCGAGCTTGTCTACATCTTCTATTTCATTCCTCTAAACAATTTTTTATTACACCATTCCGTTGTATTGTTCATGTATCTTATTTTGAGTTAAGCATACTGTATAGGTGCCGGGGCGTCACCGAGCCGGACTGAGTTTGGTCCCTCTACCTGGGGGGGGGGGGGAATACAATTACTTGATGACTCAGATTTTGCAAGAATTGAATTCTTGCTTTTGTATAGTGTGAGTACGTCTGGAGTTGTATTTTTATACTAAAAACCGAATTGAGGAAGTCGCCACCGCACTTCTTTCGGAAGCTGCGAAACCCGGTTTACGCCTTGCCTATAATTGCATAAAGCAAGGCGAAGGACTCCATGTCTGGTAGTGCACCAAAGGTCTGGATTAGGGGACAAGGGTAAGGGTCTAGTTTGAGACATAATAATAGTGTGATTTGCAAACATGCAAGCATTCACCAAGAATTAAAAGTTGTGCCTAGTGTTGAGTTTAATTCATGTCGAATAGTTTTTTTTTGAGGTAAAAATGAGAGGCTTTTATTCATCAATATACGAATTACAAGCATCAAAAGCAATATCATCCATTACAATGTCTGGAGCACTATCAACCAAAACTCGCTCACTAAGCTCAACCGGACATTGCTTCAAAAGCTTATGCGTAATCGAATTAGCCTCACGCTTAACATGATTCCAACAAATACTGTCAAAACACTTACTAAAATGAAAAATATCATTCACCACAAGAGAAAGAGAAGATAAAAAGGAGTTGTCTCCCTTGTTCAACAGCGAGATCACCTGCAGACAATCGCATTCAAGCTCGACACTCGAGAAACCACCACCCATCGCCACCTTCAGCGCATACAACACCGCCTTCGCCTTCGCAACTGGAACCTCCCACCTAGCATGCTGTTGTAACGAAGCCGCCATCAAGACATCCCTTCACTCGTCCCGAACCACCACACCAAATCCCAAAACCCCATCATCGATAAACCCCGCATCGCAATTCACCTTAACCCTTCAAAACATGAAAAACCTCAAAAGCAACTAAGACATTATCAATAATCAATCTACCAGGCACAAAAGCACTTTGATTCATAGAAACAATAGACGGGAGCACAAGCTTCAAACTATTGGCCAGGACTTTAGACACAAGCTTATAAACAACAATGCACAAAGAGATAGGCCGAAAATCCGACATCAGCAGAGGAGATTGAATCTTAGGAATAAGCACAATTCTTGTATGATTAATATCGTCCACAACATACTCCCCATTCAACACTCCAATCACATAATCCGCTACATCATTACCAATAACAGGCCCAAATTTCTGAAAAAAGTTCACATTTAAACCATAAGGACCAGGAGACTTACTCGGGTTCATTTGCAAAAGGGCCTCTGCGACCTCCACTCGAGAAAAAGGCTTACAAAGCTGCTCGTTCAGCACTGCAGTGAGTCGACCATCAAACCCATCRAAGATATCATCAAAACCCTCTAGACTAGTGGTTGAGAAAATATCCTTAAAGTAACGCATTGCCCACCCTTCCGTTTCCCACTCATCAGACACCCATCTCCCAGTTTCATCCATCACTTCCGTCATCAGATTTCGACGCTTCCGATGCGAGGCCCGCATATGAAAAAATTTGTATTCCTATCCCCATCCCGCAGATAATCCACCCTAGACCGCTGACGCCAATAGATTTCTTCCTTATCCATAAGGTCGTCTACTTCCTTTAATGTACGCCTATGCTCATCACACACCCCTTGAATAGGCCGACACTTAGCCAAAAAAACCAACCTCTCCCTCCTCTCCTCCAACTACTTTTGAATATTCCCGAAATCCTCCCTACTCCAATGCTTCAGAGCACCGCTCACCCTCCCCAAACGAGTAGGCAAACTCTCACTACTTAAGCCCCAAGGCCCTTTCACCACTCCACGACAATTTTCCGACATAAGCCAAAAGTCCTCAAACCTAAACCCCGCTTACTTGCGCCTCCTAGCAGTATCACCCATATACTTCATCAACATCAAAGGAAGATGATCAGACCAACCTTTATGAAGGTGGAAAACACATAGCCAAGGAAACAAGTCAAACCAAAGCTTATTACCCACCATACGATCCAACCTCTCATGCACACTCTCCTCACCATCTTGGCCATTCCACCAAGTACACTGTTGCCCAACATAGCCAATATCCTCCAAACAACAATCTTGTAGCGCCTCTCAAAAATCATCTAGCAGCCGCTGCTCCCTCATCGGACCCCCATCTTCTCCTCATGGTACAAAATTTGATTGAAATCCCCACCACATAACCAAGCCCCATCCTACTCATACTCCGAATGAAGCACCCTAAGCAACTTCTAGGATAAATGTTTTTTCGTACTACCAGACCAACCATAAAAACCTGTAAACCGCCACATCTCCAGCCCCCATACACCATGGAAAACCCCGACAACATGATGCAAAGAAYAGGACCAGAAATCAAACTGGATTTCCTTTCTCCACACCAAACCCAGCCCCCCCCCGACCGGCCTACAGAATCCTGAAAAATATAATATACATCCTGATCATCCCCCCATGCACTCCACATCTCACTCGAGCTCAACTTCATCTCCATCAAAAAACAAATACTAACATCCTCCTTCCTTAGAAAATTTTTAAAATTAACAATTGTCCGGGGGTTGCCAAGCTCCCGATAGTTGTAACATAACAGACTCATGGCTCCCAGCGGGGTTGAGCCGCCTCGACCTCCACTGATACACCTATAACAGAAAAAGCACCATGCCCCACCCTAGGCTCCTACCCRACACCCTCCTGACCACCAATCTCCATAAGGTCCGCAATCCCCACATCCCTCATCCCTCCAACCCTTACCCTTTTACTTGCTCTCTCCCCTTTCCTCCCTTCCCACCATCACTCCCCATCCCTTGCATCACCCCCTCGGACCCTTGGCCACCCTCCACCTCCAAGTCGTGAGCCTCCCCATTGCTCCCCACTCCCTTAAACACCAACTTATGTCGAGCCTTACTGCCCATCACATTCCTCTTAAAATCCTCCAACAACCTCAACTCACTACCCCTAGAAGAATCATTACGGAATCGATTGCGACTTGGCAAAACACAAAGCCAACCTACGTAAGGATAGGATGATTCAGGAATCTCCTCATCATATAAATTGCATTCCTTAGCAACATGGCCAAACTTCCCGCACAAGAAACACAAGTCCGATAACTTCTCATAATGGAAATCGATCCATTGCTGAGCCTTCCCCACTTGCACTTTCATTCCAAGTATCAATGGCTTCCTTGGGTCCAGGTCAACTCGAAAACACATATACTTCTTGTACCCAAATGGATCCGACTCTTCAAATTTGACGAAGCTGCCCATCTTATTTCCATCGCTATAGCCATTGAGCATTTGTGCTTATCAACAGGTAACTGATAAGCTTTCACCCAAAGCCGAGCATGCTTAAACTCCYTTTCAGCAGGTTGTTCACTAGGAACGACATCCTTCAACAACAAAAGCTTTCCATCAAAGGACCACATGTCATTATCAAGGACCCTCTCCCGATCGACCTTAGAGAAAAAATGGAAAATAAAGATGTCGTTCTCGATCTTACGCGTCACGAGCCTTTTCACAGGCTTCCATAAAGTTCTCATAGTGTTCTTCAAAGCWTTTGGATTAAAGGGAGAGTCTGTAAGCAATTTTCTAACCAAGCTATGGGCCACCAATTCGTCCATAACAACGTTTGGCTCATCCTCACAAACGAGTGTATCTTCCTCCTCTTCTATCAAGGATAAACCCTTCCACTTGTCTAATAAATCCGTCGCCATAATTAAGCACTAGTCCAAAAAAACCAACCAAAAATCACAGCAAACCACTCTCCGCAGCAGATACACAACAGTAAAAAAGCTAACACACAAGAGAAAAACACGAAAAACGCTACAAGGACACAAATCCTAAGGCKAAAGAGATCTTCACCAGCGTTAAAATCGAAGACGATTGAGGTTAATTGTAAACCCTAGAAATCGCCTGGTTTAGAGCGAGAATCATAACCTTCAAATGTTGAATACCCTAATTTGTTAGGGTTTTAGCCAAGATTTTTGTGTTGGAATTCCATTTGTAAAGTGTTTAAAAAAAACACGGGTTAAATCTTATTCGTTTATGTGTAATAATTATTTTCCACCTACATGTATACAATTGATTTGAATTTCATGTCGAATAGTGGTTAATCAATATTGCATGCTAATTTTCATAGAAAGTCAAATTTCTAACAATTAATCAAAAGCGTGTTTAAGAATTGAGACAATTGCCTCAAACTAACCTTGCAACACGGCACTATCGATCGAGAATGATGCCTTTGTCCCTTTGAAACCTTTAAGAACCTTCACGAACTCTTAAGAACCTTAAAGAACCAATAAAGAACTTTGAAATTTCTTTCGATGTGTTTAAGAATTTGTGTAAAAGCTTAAAGAATTTTGAGAGAGTTTTAAAGAGAAATAGTAGAGAAAACAACAGAGAGATCAGAGAGTGTATATGAAGTGTGTATGTTGCGTGAATTTTGAAAATGAAGAGATGGGGCCTTGTGTTTATAAGAAAGAGCTAAAAGAGGAAGGAAAGTGGGTGTAATGACGGTTAAAAAATTGGCGCAATAGCGCCCAACTTGGGCGCAAATGTGTCCAAGCTTTCCCCCCCTTTTTATGCTCGACTTGCCTTATTTTTCGCAGTTTGGTTTAGGAAAAAATTGATTTTTGCCTTATTTGTGTGAGAGTCGTGCAAGGAAAGCTAGGGGATGAACCTAGACATCCTGAGGGAGCATGGTAGCCAGGCCCCATGCTCTAGAATGTTCCAGAAGCTTTCGGAATGAGCCGTTTCGCTCGGGTGCGCATTTTTGCTTTGAAAATCCATAACTAATTTTCTACAAGTCCGAAAAATTATGAAATAATATGCTTAAAATTTTGTGCAAAAAATAGCGCATTTTAGTAAAATTTCGTGAATTTTGGAATTCTTTTCATATTTTAATTAATAATCGCAAAATTCATTAAATTGTTGAAAATTCTAAAAAATTCCAAAAATGCTTTAGAAAAATCTAGATAAATTCTAGAAAAATGTTAAAAATAACTAAAAATTATTGAGAATTAACATTCATTTTTAAGGGTACTTTGTGTAGGGAAATATGCCCGGTGTAGTGAAAACTTGCCTTTTTAGTGTTTCTTAGGACCCTAGCTCTTTCAATTCATCTTGTGTGTTGCAAGGGGTGTCTTATCATTGGCCTTCATGGGGTAGGGACAAATGTAGGTATATACGGAAACCCCCACTTTGGCTGAGTTTGTAGAGACGAAGGTCTCATAAAACGAAAGCCAAAGTACCCTGTACCTGCGAAACAAATGCGTTAGTTTTACCAGCACCTACAATTGTTGTTGCTTGCTTACTTTTTATTATCTATTAGTCCTTGTTTTGATGTTGCTTTCTTTGCTGATTTGCCTACTTTCATCTCCATTAGTGTTCACTGGGGATTTTTGTGCACATGATTTTGCTGTTGTCTGCCTCTATCCTTTTTAGTGCCACCGTCCAGGACTTCATGGGGAATTTGTGTCCATGCCTATATCTATCTTTCAGCTTTYCGTTTTCCATCGCGATAGAGCACAAACACTCTTTTATCGCCATTGTGAGAGAGCACAACCTCTTTTCATTGTCTTTTGTGGGCCTAGCTTTGTCTTCGTCGTTGTGAGAGAGCACAACCGCTTTATGTTAGAGAGCACAAACTCTTTAGCCTTGTTCCTTCTTAGGCATTGTGAGAGAGTACAACCTTTCTAGCTTTAAATCGATCTTAGCCGTTGTGAGGGAGTACAACCTATTTAGCTTTAATTCCGTCTTAGCTGTTGGGAGAGAGCACAACCTATTTAGCTTTAATTCCGTCTTAGRTGTTGTGAGAGKGCACAACCTCTTTTGTTTCAATTCCTTCTTAGCTGTTGTGAGAGAGCACAACCTCTTTAGCTTTAATTCCATATTAGTTGTGAGAGAGCACAACCGTTTTGGTAGCATCATGAGAAAGCTCGAACTCTTCATTGTGACAGAGCACAACCTCTTTATGRGAGGGAGCAAAAACTCTTTAGTAGCATCGTGAGAGAGCACYAATTCTTCATTAAGAGAGAGCACAACCTGTTCATTATGAGAGAGCAAAAACTCTTTATTGTGAGAGAGCACAAACTCTTGATGTGAAAGAGCACAAACTCTTTATTGTGAGAGAGCACAAACTCTTGATGTGAAAGAGCACAAACTCTTTATTGTGAGAGAGCACAACCTCTTTATACACCTTCATCCTCGCTTGAGAATTCGGCTCGAGCTTTATCCCTTCTCGGCTAGTCGTCCAAGAATACTCTTCATTAACCAATCTCTTTCGGTGCCCCTGTCTAAGATTACCCCTATTCAGTGCTTCTGTCCAGGAGAATGCTACTTATATCCTTTACCTAGTTAACTTGWTTTCGGTGCCTGCTTGATTTGCTTATGTCTACTTAACTTCTTTCCGGTGTCGCCTTCCAGGAAAACATTGGGATTGACGTTGTGTATAACGATATTTTTTGCTGGTGCCTGCTTGATCTGATAATGCTTTCTTATCTCTTCTTCATCTATGCCATTTAGAAAGATTTCCCACTTAACGTTGTGTAATGATGTCTTTTGTTGTAGTTATTACTAGGGATGGTGTTGTTGAGCCGTTGGGGATTTGTTGTACCTCGACTAGGGATTCTTTGATTTTGATTTTTTMCTTTATCCTATTCTTCTCCTCTACTTTGGATAGTCAGCCCCTAGAACGTGACACTTGGCTCAGGAAACAATCTTAGTGTGCTAGACTAGGAGCCTAATGCCCGCGTAGATACCTTGACCCGTTGATGTGATATGCTGGACTGTAGCTTAGGCGAAACTTGGTTTTGTTAACTTGTGAGATGCTAGTGACGACGTGTTTTGTTTTGCTTTGGGGCTAGCTCCCCTGGCTGTGTGTCTGTAAATTTTCACGTAAAGGTGGACCCTAGCTTTGCATTGGTTTATTTTAGGACTCGCTTAGACTCCTTGACTTTGAGTTGACTTGTTTAAATTTGCATTGGTGCTTTTGTGAGTTGATTGACGCTAAGCATGCAACTTATATGCGACACGATGCATTGACTTGCTTCTTTTCRAATTTTGTGCTTTCACTACCGACTCACAAGTCAACTTGATTAGACCTACTATGCAAGGCTATAGTGCAAACTTTTGTGGAATGTGGACTTTATTAATCACTTAATCAAGGAAGCAAATACAAGTTGATGTAGTTTTTGATAATGCATGCAAGATAGAGCCAACTTGACTAAAGWTTTAGGCTCAAGCCCCCAACATGTTGAGATAAAAGCTTCCTTTGCAAACTGTGTTGAAAGGGGCATTGTGTGGCTATCATTAGTGCGATGGTAGCCCCCCTAATTATAAAGATGGGCCTCTTGCATTGTGAAGGTGATGTAGATGACTTTGCAATGCTGGGAGCTTTAATGTCTAGGGCCTTTTTGCGGTGTTGAAAAGATTTGCATTTGTTGTAGTTGTAAGGTCGGTAAGGACTTGGTTCTAGTGTGTTGTTGAATCTTCATTGATCCCTCTTTGCGCGGTGTTTCATGAGTGATCATGGGCTTCATGTAGGTCTTCCTTTTGATCTCAGCCCCTTGCTTTTGATGTGCAGAGACACGGGGCTGACTCAAGTTATGAACTTGAGTTTGTTGATTGTTGAAGAGTCTGACATTGGTTGACCGCGGTGACGAATATGCTCTTGACGTAGGAGGCACAAAAGGTCCTTGATCTACTGAAACTGAATGTGCTTCAAATGTAAGGAGCTTATTTCTTTTACTATAAGCCCCTAATGACTCCGAGCAGTCGTGCGAAGATTATTGCGAAACTTGTGGGCACAAGTAGTGATGCATGCTTATGTAGGCATAAAGTATACTTAAGTCAGGAACTTAAGTTCGTGCTCCCTCGAGAAGAGATCATGTTGTTGGAATGAGAACCCTTATGCTAATGTAAAGCCCTCAATGAACCATGGCCATGCCTTGTTGTAGGACGTGGGCCGCGCCCTCGCGTATAGCGGGCGCGCGGCTTGGTACTACATCGAGGTGCTTTGCGTGGGCTTGAGCCACGGAACCCGCACGTGAGTGCGTTAGGGTAGTGTTGTCGAGTAAGGGGAGTCGCCACCGTGCCTATATAGGTTATTCACGGACACCCGAAACGTTGGTGCCAAAT